>CAUYLG010077550.1:0-68656 GCA_963573385.1 Cacajao melanocephalus
ATTGCCTAGATTTTCTTCTAGGGTTTTTATGGTGTTAGGTCTTATGTTTAAATCTTTAATCCATCTGGGGTTAATTTTTGTATAAGATGTAAGGAAGGAGTCCAGTTTTGGCTTTCTGTACATGGCTAGCCAGTTTTCCCAACACAATTTATTAAACAGGGAATCCTTTCCCCATTGCTTGCTTTTGTCAGGTTTGTCAAAGATCAGATGGTTGCAGATGTTTGACATTGCTTCTGAGACCTCTGTTCTGTTCCATTGGTCTGTATCTCTGTTTTGGTACTAGTACCATGTTGTTTTGATTACTGTAGCCCTGTAGTATAGTTTGAAGTCAGGTAGCATGATGCCTCCAGATTTGTTCTTTTTGCCTAGGATTGTCTTGGCTATGCAGGCTCTTTTTTGGTTCCATATGAAGTTTAAAGTGGTTTTTTTCCAGCTCTGTGAAGAAGGTCAATGGTAGCTTGATGGGGATAGCATTGAATCTATAAATTACTTTGGGCAGTATGGCTATTTTCACAGTGTTGATTCTTCCTAACCATGAGCATGGAATGCTTTTCCATCTGTTTGTGTCCTCTCTTATTTCCTTGAGCACTGGTTTGTAGTTCTCCTTGAAGAGGTCCTTCACATCCTTTGTTAGTGTATTCCTAGGTATTTTATTCTCTTTGTGGCAATTGTGAATGGGAGTTCGCTCATGATTTGGCTCTCTGTCTGTTATTGGTATATAGGAATGCTTGTGATTTTTGCACGTTGATTTTGTATCCTGAGACTTTGCTGAAGTTGCTTATCAGTTTAAGGAGATTTTGAACTGAGACAATGGGGTCTTCTAAATATACAATCATGTTGTCTGCGAATACAGACAATTTGACTTCTTCCTTTCCTAACTGAATACCCTTTATTTCTTTTTCTTGCCTGATTGCTCTGGCTAGAACTTCCAATACTATATTGAATAGGAGTGGTGAGAGAGGGCATCCTTGTCTAGTACCAGATTTCAAAGAGAATGCTTCCGGTTTTTGCTTATTCAGTATGATATTGGCTATGGGTTTGTCATAAATAGCTTTTACTATTTTGAGATATGTTCCATTGATACCTAGTTTATTGAGAGATTTTAGCATACAGGGCTGTTGAATTTTGATTGATGGCCTTTTCTGCATCTATTGAGATAATCATGTATTTTTTGTCTTTGGTTCTGTTTATGTGATAGATTACATTTATAGATTTGCATATGTTGAACCAGCCTTGCATCCTCGGGATAAAGCCCACTTGATCATGATAGATAAGCTTTTTGATGTGCTGTTGCATTTGGTTTCGCAGTATTTTGTTGAAGACTTTTGCATCGATGTTCATCATGGATATTGACCTGAAATTTTCTTTTTTAGTTGTGTCTCTGCCAGGTTTTGGTATCAGGATGATGTTGGTCTCATAAAATGAGTTAGGGAGGATTCTCTCTTTTTGTACCGTTTGGAATAGTTTCAGAAGGATTGGTACCAGCTCCTCTTTGTACGTCTGGTAGAATTCAGCTGTGAACTCATCTGGACCTGGACTTTTTTTGGTTGGTAGGCTATTAATTACTGCCTCAACTTCAGACCTTGTTATGGATCTATTCAGGGATTCAACTTCCTCCTGGTTTAGTTTTAGAAGGGTGTAAGTGTCCAGGAATTTATCCATTTCTTCTAGATTTACTGGTTTATGTGTATAGAGTTGTTTGTAGTAATCTCTGATGGTAGTTTGTATTTGTATGGAATTGGTGGTGATATCCCTTTTATCATTTTTTATTGCATCTATTTGATTCTTCTCTCTTTTCTTTTTTATTAGTCTGGCTAGCAGCCTATCTATATTGTTGATCTCTTCAACACTCATAAATGGGTGTGAACAATGAGAACACATGGACACAGGGTGGGGAACATCACCCACTGGAGTCTGTTGAGGGGTGGGCAGCTAGGGGGAGGCATAGCAGGAGTTGGGGAGACTGGGGAGGGATAACATTCGGAGAAATACCTAAAGTAGGTGATTGGGGGATGGAGGCAGCAAACCACCATGGCATGTGTATAACTATGTTAACAATCCTGCAATATCTGCACATGTACCCCAGAACTTAAAGTACAATTTAAAAAAAAGAAAAAGAAAAGTAACAATCTCAAAAACAAACAAAGTCCTTCCTTAAAATACTATGTCCCAGGTTCCTAACTTCAGACCACAGCTGAAGATAAGCGCTGTGAAATTCTTCTGGTTTCATCACCTTTTAAAGCAACAAGAGAGTCCTTCAGATTCCTCTTTTTTCACTAGGTTCTTGGGATGACTCTAAAGAGAGTCCATGTGATTTTTGGAAATTTTAATCCTTTCTAACCTCTAGAGATGGGGAGGAAGTACCAATTGAGTGCCAGAAAAGTGAGCTGAAACGAATTATGTAGTGGGCTTAATAGAACCACCATGTGACGAAATATTCTCTGTTTTAATTTATGAAAAGTACTTCCTTGCATGTTCCACACCCACCTCCCTTGGGGCTTCCTGGTCAATCCATTTAACTGCATCACTTAGGAATTAATTTTTTTTCTCCACAGCCAAGGCTATTAGGGCTACAAGACAAAGATCACCGTCTCCATTCCACTGGTTCAAAGGTATTTCCCTCAGGAATTCCCTTCCTCCTCTACTCCAATATGATTCTAAATAATACTTACCCACCCCAGTTTTGAAACACAGTTTAACCTATTCATTTACTTAGTTGTTAGAGTTTGAGAACAAAGCTACCAGCTCACAGATCAATTATTCAAGGAGCCTTTCCCAGGCTCCACTCCTATACTGAACAACGTCTTATCCCACAGTCAGGATATAGTTTTAAATAATGTGGAAACTCCCATCTATGGTGGGATCCTAGACAATCACTTACTCTCTCTGGGTCTCCGTTTGTCCACATATAAGGAAATTATTAAATAGGAGGAGGAAAAAGCAATATGAACTAAGACGCTCATTGAAGCACTAAATATAATGGTAAAAAATTAGAAACAACTTAGGTTCCAAAATGTTAAAACCATAACAGTATTTTACTAGCTTTGTGCAATAATAAAATCAACTAGAATTTGTGTAGCATATTACTTTGTAAAATATTTACAAGTACATCACCTAATTTGTAAGCAGCCTAACAAAGAGCAGACCAATTTATGATTTTTATTTATTTTCATTTTGCAGATGAGAAAATGAAGTCTCAAATAAGCTAAGTGGGTTGTATGGGGTTATATAGAGCAGTTACTCAGACACAGCATGGTAGAATGTAACTATCATAGAGCTTGCAGTCAGGCAAGGCTGGTCACTTATATTAGCTCTACTACCATGTAGCATTCTATTTTTTTCGAAGGTTGTTATATAGGCTTCAGTTTTCTTATCAGCAAAACAAGATGGGTAGGTGTGCAATTAAACTGAAGAACATATGTGGAATGTAGCATCTAGCATGTAGCTCTGATAATAAATTCTAGTTTCCTTTCCCTTCTTTTAATTGTGAATCCCATATCCTAGTAACTATGCCGTGCTACCTCTGCCATGACTGAAACTAGCTACCAGGTAATTCTACTTTCTCTTATCTTCCCAATCTGAGGCAGTGTTTCCCACCACCAACTTTACTGTTATCCCCTGGCCTAGAGCTACCCACAACTAACAGACAGAAAGAGAAAATAGCCTTTCCACCATCCTCAGAGTCCAACAATCTCATTCCTCCTGACTGACTTCTGAATATATGCTTGCCTCTTTAAATCTGTGGCACTTGACTCCTTAGTTGAGCCGCCTAGTGTCAGAAAACAATGGGAATATTTTCACAGCTCTGCATGCTCTGGGGTTTCTGAGCAATCTGGGTTAGAGAGTGAGTGAATGGCAAACAAGGGTATAAAATTAAGGACAGTAAGTTACCTAGGAGAGATTTACAAGTTTCTCTCCCCTGGAGCCATACGTTCACATTTCAAAGGATCCTAACACCCCAGGGCCCTTCCCTTCTCTCCTTAGAGATTTGCTCCCATTAGAAAGCAAAGGTTTTATTCCTTCTCGCAGGAGGGAAGAAAAGACAGCTGTGCAGCTGCTCCTATATGGGCTCCAAGATTTGTAATTTCATCATGATGCCCTGAAGAAATGGACATGTAGAACTGGCACTGAGACATAGATCATCAGTCTGCTGCTGACCTAGAAACCTTGTGTTTACTGTAAGGATAAAATAAATGAATGTAAATGTAAAATATTGTCTCCTAGACTTGATTTATTATCCACAGAAGTCTGAAATACCTTTCAGCTCCCCTCCTGCTTGGTTCAGCCTGGGTCATTATCTTCTACAGAGTCATCTCATATGAATGCATAGGAAACTTCAGTTTGATAGTAGTTCCAACCCTTACTAGGTAGAATCGAATGGAAAAGAGAAATCTGCTTGTCTTGAGAACCAGAGTTAAGAAACTAAACTGAACATTAATTTTTCATTTAGAAAGGATGGAGAAAGTATATGTTGGAGGAAAGCAAAGGGTGAGAGAGATGAACAAAATTCACCAGCCACTATGAAACATAAGATTACCACATAACACTTCACTGTTTCAACTATTTGGGAACGCAAAAGGGTCTCTCAGGCCATCTATTCATTCTTTTGTCGGAGCAAAGAAACTTCCAACAAGATGATGACCCCAGTAACAGAAGAGTTGAGAAGAACATGAGAATGATGCTTCTTGCCCTCTTGTACCTGGTTCTGTCAAGATGTTGGAAGTAAACCTCCTAATCCCAATTGCAATAAAAATCTTCAGGTTTTGGCAGCTAACTTTTCTTGCATGTCTGTTTTATAATGACCTTTTTGAGTCAAAACTATCTTCATTCGGAAGCACACAGGAAGTCAGTCTCTGTAGGGTTAGATCAGAGACTTTCGTGTTACTATCAAAGTGCCCTGGATCCAGGTCACAAGATTAGTTGAGTCAATACAAATGAGCCACCTCAGCAAGAACATTAGTGAGTGAAACAAGCCAACCTATGTCTGATTCATTTCTCTTGATTCCAGTGAGTTCAGGCTCCCAACACAGCCTTGCCCTCAGACTTCAGATTTCTGCTGTGCTTCTGAGCCATTCTTTATTGTCCTTTTGTATGAAGCCTAAAGGTACCTGCTACTCAGCTGAATTGCTTCTCTCCAGATCCAAAGCACAGTCTGCAGCCCGGCTGGCATCTCTTTGCAATCCACTCTGTCTGATCCCACTTCTTACCGCTAAATCCAATCCATTCAGCATTTGACAAACGTGAGAATTTAGAAAACCTGTTTTTGTTTTTCCTTTTTTACCATCTCAAAGGCAGATTTATTCTATGGCTTTGGACAAGTCACTCAACCATTCTGATCTTTGTTCTTTTAAAACATAAGTAGCCAGTGTGGATTGTCAGCACATAGCTATCCATGTTTCCAGGAGTGGTGTTCAGTAAATTATGAAAACCCTCTGAAAGGGTTAGTTTATACAAAGCAGCCAAATTCCAACCTTGGAGAGGTTAATCCCCTCATAAAATAGCGTAAAAATACAGAGACACTAAGTTTCAAGAGGATGGAATATGACTCTAGCTAGATGTCCTGCCGTAAACCTCAGCCAATGTCATAAGCCAAAAAAACCTCAATAATTGAATGCATTTGGATAAGAGAATGACAAAACCAATTTCCTGAATGATGGAAATTATATCTGCCCCTAGTGGCTTTTCTCTGTTGCATGATGGCATAGAAACTAGCAGGGAAAAACTATTTTATTGGGTAATGGACCAGTATGCCAATATATCATCCTATTTTTCAATTTCTGAAGAACAATGGATAAGATCAGTGCCCTGCCACTGTGAGGTATCAACCCAACTGAAAATATTAATACATCTAATTTACTAAGAAAAGGCTTTAGGATGGCAGGAATGATCATTGTTGCCCATGGAGTTAAGCAGTTTGGCTGCACTGGGAAGGACGGCTGATTGTGCTTATCTTATCTGATTCTGTCATCATTGTAGAGTCAGCTTCTGCTGGGGGCCTGGAATCCTGGGAAACTGACCTCTTTGCTCTGGAGCTGCTAAATCATAGAAGCCTGTGGGCCCCACTCAGCTCACTTAGAACATCTAGGCAGTTTTTACTCTTTACTGGGTGAGAAACCGCAGAGAACAGCTTACATCTCAAATTAGTAATGACCATGGTCTCTGTTCTGTAAGGCACGCATCTACAAATTCCTGCACCCAGCTTCAGTGATTACGCCAGCTTTACTTTTGAAGTAGACAGCAAATGGGTAATCTCATTTGCTTATGTAAATATTAGAAGAGTGTGCTCTGTTTAAGCACAGTGCAAGACTCTTTTATCAGCTACTTTATAAGCCTAACATTCCCTTCCCACCCAGAATGGCCAGTTAATACACCAGGGCTAAATTTTTGGAGAATTACTCTACCATATGGAAGTAGCAAATGAAGAACATAAAACGCAGAAAGAGCTAAGCCCTGGTGTATAGTGGTCTCAAATTCACTCATTATTCATATGAGTGTAAGAAACACAGGGAACAGGAGAAGGTCAGTAGGGTCCATGGAGGCCATTCCTTTCCAATAAGCTCTTTTTTTCCTAGGGCAGCATCTAATTGCTTCTGTGCTGCTTACAGTTAGGCCTGGGATTCTGTTCCAAATATTCGTTACTCTCAGAAAGGAAAAAAAAAGTTGCTGGTGACTGTTCTGTATTTCAGTTTTTGAGTTTCAAATACTATTCAATTATAGTATTACTGCTTTGTACTACAGCATAGTGTTGCTTGCATACAAGTTCTTAAGCAGAGGAAGGTTATAGATGAGCCTCAATTCTACTTCCCAGGACTCTTCTCTCCTTTCTGAGTGACAGAACTAGCCACTTTTAACCCCAAGGTTTGTTTATCATTTTCCATGGGGGATGTGCTACTGGAAAATAGTGGGGAATGGGGTCAGTCAAGTGGGATAGATATTTTTAAAAAAGAAAACATGCCCCTGGTTCTCAGGGAAATAAAGGGGTAGAAATGGCCTGAGTATTATCTACTTTCCAATGATTATAACTTTTTCCTTCCCTCCTTCCTCCCTTCTTTCCTTTCTTCTTTTCTTCCTTCCTTCCTTTTGTCTTTCCTTCTATCTGTCTGTCCTTTCTTTTCTCACTTTTTTCTTTTTAATATCCAGAGCGCACTAGAATAAAGGAAGGTCTTTCTTTTGCACTGGTCATTCTGGTTCTGAGTTTTCCAGTCTCCTTAGATTAGCTATTGGCCCCCACTTGCAGATACCTTCAGATATCTGGGAACTAAACCACAGTTAGCACTCCAACTTCTTGACACCAAACCTTTTAATGCCCAGAGACAGCCAAAATCAGCAGCTGCTAAAACTAGGGAAATGAGAAAAATAAAACACTCACCCTCAAGCAACTTGCAGTTTGCTGAGAAGGCAATATTCATGTATTTCAAGCAGAAAATACATGACAGTATACTGACACGTTGTGAACAAGCTCTGAATTCACTAGTGCCAGGCCAATCTAAGCTCAGGTTTTAAAGTTCTACAACCAGCAACTAGGAAGTTTTATAAGCTCTCCTACTTTCTACACTCAAGGACTTTTATGCTAATACATTAGTCCTTAAAAGATGGTTAAGAGCCACACATTCTTTGTCAAGTGAATAAAATTACTAATAGGCTAGTTTCATAATTGTATTTCTTTAACTCTTAAGAGTCCTTAGGGGGCTTCACATCCTGGTATATGCAAGGCAACTCTGTTATCAAACAAAAAAGTTTTTCCTTTGTGTGTGTGTGTGTGTGTGTGTGTGTGTGTGTGTGTATTTCAATGCATCAAGTAATGAAATCATGCATTTGGGCTGCAATTCTCTCCTTTCTGGGACTGAACATTAATCATCCAATTAGCTGGTCTGTTCTTCCTCAAAGCATAGTTTGGTCTATTGAAAGCATTATTCTCACACATGGGAGCTAGACAACTTTTGACCACTATGGGCTGCCTGAAAAACAGAATGGAGTTTTCAAAGGGTGCTATTCATTACCTCACAAATCCTACAGTATGTCTGCCTTGGGTTTATTAGTTCAGTGAAATTTTGATGGATTTTAAAATATATGTAAATAACTGTAGCAAAAAGCCTGTGCAGCTTTCACCCATACATGAACTGAAGAAACTAATAGGCACAAGTGCTATGAATACAAACACACCCAACTGGCTTTGTTTGGTGGGACGGTGATTTCACTCTTGGAAGCCCTGCTACTCTTGGAGATGCTTTTATTTTTTTTCTTCTAATGTAACAATTTTATATTCAAAAAGGTAGAGCAGAGTGGCTTCTCACTGACTTCCACCTCTATAAATACCTACATAAAGGGAAGCAGCTTAGGTTAGAAATAAAACATATAAACCTCAGTCAAAGCAGAGAGATTTATGAGTTTTCTGATGAATTTTATCCCAGTAATCTTGATCAGGCAAAGAATGCCAAGTAATATTTACTGACCCCATGTCTCAGTTGAGATATTGGAAAAAGGAAGATAGACAAAAGAAACTTAAAAGTAAGCAACACAAAAGAAACTTAAAAGTAAGTAACAAGAAGAAATGAGGAGGAAGAGTAAATAGAAGAATCAAGGGAAATGAGAAATAAAGTTCTACGTATGTTAAGGAGCTGTTAAGAGCTAACAGTTTCCTAGATTTGGGCTCCATTACATACCCATATTTCGGAGGAGAGATGAGTTTGTATGAGTTTCCAAGCCTTGGGGCCAATTCTGGAAAAAAGCACACACAAAAAACTTATCTCTTACTTGTTATCACTGGAAGTAACCTCAGAGAACTTCCATTTCAAATTTCACAATTTATAAAATGAAGAAATTATGTCTCAGATAAGTAAAGTGGTATTTCAAAGATCTCTCAGCTGATCAGTAGAATAACTGAGCCTAAAATTCAGATCTATTTCCTAACCCATTCTTATTTCTACTAAATATCATTCTGTATGTTTGCTAGACTTGCATAATCTCCCATCATTTTGTGTATACCCCTTGCCCTTCATCTTCTACTCCAGTGGCACACACACACAACACATACACATACACAACTTGTGCTATGTTCTTGTGAATATAGCATAAAGGTGAGTTCATCACCAGTTAGAATAGGTTGACAAGAAATAGCAAGGAATGCATGTTGACAGCCAGCCATTTGCTTGCAAACTGAATGCAAATACTGTGTATGAGTGTAATGCACTTCCAGCTATTACATACACCTGAATGTGACCTTTGGGAAACTTCTGTTGAAATTCACAGGGTTTCCTATCCCTGAATCCACCAAATCATTGAACAACACAAATCCAGTTTTGTGATTCCACCCCACAGAGAAGCAAGAAACTCTGGGGCTGTTGCCACTTCCTAGTGGATTCATTTTTTGGAAGCAATTCTGTTGCTGTCACCTGACTGGAAAACAGTCACTTGTTCTGTTAGAATTTTTTGATTCAGTGGGCTTCTTCCATGTCACATAACACATATCTAAACTCTTCCACTTCAAGCACTTAACTTCTTGGGCACTAATCCCCCCTTACCTATGCCCACCCTCCCAACATTTTACTCCATACACACACTCCACCTTTTGTTTACACCCTCAGCTTAAAGGCAAACCTTATTAACTTACTATAAAAGGCCAAAGTTAAATAGGGAAAACATGTTCACTCTAAATTTTCTTAAAGGGGACTTGTGTGATGCAATGTCCTCTCCTTCCGATAAGCATTGCTGTCACTGAGAAGCCATAAGAACTTAAGCTTTGGCTGTTTTCTTAATAGAAAGGATGGAGCTATAGAACTCAAACTAGATGTGTAGTATAGTGGATCAGGTGAAATAGTGTCTATCCTTAGGAACTATTTAATGACAGAAGAGCAAATGTTCAGGTCAAGAATTACAAAGATACATATGACTGTTAGGCAGAAGAAGAAACTTCAATTTAAGACAAAGAAGGACTTTCTAATGAAAAAGAGTTCTATGCTCCCCCTCTCTCTGGTATGTCAATGGAAGTTGGATGACCATCTTTTTATATCCCCAACAGGAATTCATCAAAGAAAGGCTGGACCAGAGATGCCTGAATCCTTTCTAATTCTCCACACAGAGCACTATGGAAATTCTTCTGATGGTTGGTTGAGAACAGGGAAACATAACATGGGTTTAGAAAAGATAAAATATAACTGATCAACACAGGGATCAAGAATGGGTCCATCTCCAGGTTGCTCCAATCAACCGAGGAAATGATTCTGTAGCTCATGGTATACATCGTCACTAATAAAACCTTCAAAGACCTTCTGTAATGAAAACAAAAGAATGTTTTATAAATATCACACCAAAAATGTAGTTGGCTTTTTAACTGTATGAGCATACTTGAAGTTTTTTCTCTTAAGTAGTATAAATAGCAACTTTTAACACAAAATTGGGGAAACAATAGTCCCTACTTCATAGAAGGTGTGATGTTTAAATAAAATAACGTGAAATCTGCTGGATAGATCCCCTAGCATAGTGAGTAATGAGTAAGTGCTAGCTATCTTATTTACGACCACTATTAATTTTCTCAATAATGTATTTCTTGATAGATATTGCCTTGGTAAATAAGCCACACTAAGTCAGAAGTATCCTGATCTCAAATTTCCAGAGCTGCACAATGTGGTCTGCATTATACTCCAGAGCCTACAACACTGAAAACAGTTATCATGCAGATGTTGAATGCTCATGCACATAACATGTTGGTATCAGTGTGACTGGCATGACCTAGCGGGCATAAATTTAGAGGGAAGTTGCAATAAAAGCAAGTACTCAAAAGGCTCCACTTTTTTTCTGTGAAAGTAAATAAAACCTGATTGGTGGAATGAACAAAGCAAGTAGAAAGAATTGGGTCAAGAGAGACTTTATACATCAATTTTTGTGTGTGACTAATTTAGTGGGTTAGTGTTTCCTTGCAACTTGTGGTGTTTTCCAGCTGGCTTGAAGAAATAGAGAATTTAGGGCCAAAACATTTGGTGAGTTTTCTAATGAAAAAAAAAATTAAACAATAGCTGCTTTGGCTTTTTGTAAGCAAAGATGTCTGAGTTGAACTCCAGGAAAAAAAGCAGCTATCACCCTATTCTGTATTTACGAATCTCTATGCCAAGATTAAGGTGAACACCCCCAAAGTCCCATGTTACCACTCTTCTATCACCATACCAGATCAAAATGCAACATACATTGAGAGAAATTCTTAAAAAGCTTCTCAGAAAAACAAGCAATAGACACTTTTTACCCACAAAAGCACAGAAGGCACAAATTGCCCAAAGGCAAATGGGTAAATGCCCTACTGCCTCCCATTCCAAACACAAGACCAAAAAACTGGGAAGCTCAGATCCTTAGTGGACTCTGGACTACTCAGACTCCTTGGATGACATAATCTAATTTGAGATAAACCACTCAACTGACCATCTAGCAGAGGTCTTTATTCCAAGGGCCAGCCTTGCAGTGACCATCTGTATTTCTTCAGCTGAAGTCTGCATGAAGAAAACTGAAAAGTTGAGATTCTAAAGCCCAGCTCTTCCTGGACATTAATTTCTAGTGACTATCTGGGATGTTTAGTTGAGGTATTCCTAAGCATACAGAAGTTAAAATAGTCTCCAGCTATTATCACTTCTCAGGTCACAAATTCCAGTGGATAATAATTACCCAGAACAAAAACTACCCACAGGACACACAATAATGATTCTTCTTTCAGCATGAAATTATCCAAACTGAAACCGCAGAGCAGGTGGCAACATTCTTAGTGGCACATTCTATGACTGGGATATTGGCAGGTCCTTGGAGTCTAGTCTAAAGCAACGATAACATCAGGATCATGGAGGTAGAATTCTAATATGGCTCCCAAGGTCTCTGTCCCTGGGTACACATGTCCTGTAAAATCTCCTTCCCTTGAGAATGAGCAGGACCTATGAATATGATGGGATAGTCATTCCTTTGATTAGGTTATATTCTGTAAGATTCCATTTTAACAGACCAGAGAGAGATTCTCCTGTTTGCTTTGAGGAAGTAGGTTGCCATATTGTGATGAGGCTACATGTTTTAAATGTGAGTCCTGATTTAGTCTCTGACAATAACCGCTGGATGACTGCATGCAAGAAAACAGGACCTCATTTTCTATAACCACAAGAAGCTAGATTCTGCCAACAGCAATGAATAAGCTTGGAAGAGAACCCTGAGGTCCAGATAAGAACCAAACCAGGTGACACCTTGATTTCAGCCCTTTGAGATCTCAAGCAGAGGATCTAAGAAAACGATGAGATAATAAACATCTGTTGTTTGAAACCACTAAGTTTGTGGTAATTTGTTACATAGCAGTAGGATACTAACATACAGCCTGAGCTGAGTGGCTGTAGGTCCTCATTTACCCACTGTGTGACCTCAAACAGGTTAAATAACTCTTTTGAGCTTCAGCTTTCTCATCCTTCAAGTGTACATTATGAATATAACTGCTCACTTGTTCCCATATATTTGAAGTGAGGGTGAAAATAGATATTACTGTGAAAGTATTTTGAAACTTCATATTATTAATGAAGTAAGTGGCAAAGTTACGTAAAATATTTGAGGTCTGTGGAAATCCAAGGGTCATCATGGAATAAACGAAAGACTCTAAACTAACTTCAGCTTTTCAAACCAGGGTGGGGATATGAGAGCTTCTGCTCCCATGACCTGTCTCCAAAGCAAATGCCAGAAAGGGCTTGGGTTTGTCCAACAAAAGATACAAACATGGAGAATATTTTCTATTTCATAGAAATTGGCAGCGCCTTGCCTGCAAATGATTTACTT
This sequence comes from Cacajao melanocephalus, assembly GCA_963573385.1. Taxonomy (NCBI): domain Eukaryota; kingdom Metazoa; phylum Chordata; class Mammalia; order Primates; family Pitheciidae; genus Cacajao; species Cacajao melanocephalus. The sequence goes on from CAUYLG010077550.1 coordinate 12,787, forward strand.
ATTCACTCTATATACATTTCCTGTGACAAGTGCTAGGTACTATGGATAGGATGCAAACGAAATTCAACTTCTCTTTTTAAGCCAGTTGAAGTCCCTAAGAAGACACAGATAAGAGATGAACAGTTAACCAAACTGTGTGAAAATGGTATACTAGTTGGTAGGCAGACTGCTGAGTGAGCACAGGCAGCAGGGAGTCAGAGCACCTGCTTGTCATGGGGATAGGCAGAAGCATGTCCCAGAGGAAGATGGACTTGTATTGATTACCAAAGGACAAGTAGGGGACATTAAGCAGACAAGATGGGCAAAGGGCTAAAGAAGAGGCATTTCATGGGAAACAGTTGAATTTAAAACCCAGAGGCTTGAAACCATGACCCTCATATGGGATGAGCACATTAGTGCCATCTGGCTTTATAAAAGAGAACAGGAAGGTACATGAAAAAATGAGAATTGAGAGTTAGGGAAAGAGCAGACCATAAAGGACTTTGTATGCTTTAATGAAGAATTTGATATTTATTCCGAAGGTGATAAGGAACGCTTGGTGGCTTTTAAAAAGGTCTGCACTGAAGAAAGGTAACTTGGGCAGCAGTGTGGATAATGGATTAGAAAGGGTAAAGAATTCAACTTGAAGGTAATTTGAGTAATCTACCTAAGAAAAGATAAAGACATTTGTGCAGATGAAAAGAGGGATGAATTTAAGAGCAGCAAGAAAGTGGGACAAGCAGGATTTAATTGGCCAAATTTAATCTGGGTGAGAAAGAGGTCATGTTGAATCCAAGGTTTTCAGCGTGAGCAAGTGTATGATTGTGAGATCTGTGAGTACTCCAGTTCTTATCCCGATAGAGGCGGAAGAATTTAGGTAAGAAGACATCAGGAGCATCGCAAATCTGGTTGGGAAGTAGGAGGAGGAAATTATTAATACAGGCAGACGATTTATGTCCTAGATCCACTGAGGCAAACATTGGCCAGGGATTTTTTCCTCACTAATAAAAGAATAGTTTGGGCAACAAAAGTCCTGTTTGAGACTACAACAAGACAGTAGTTCTTGGTCTGATGCCTTAAATAGCTAGGCCTATAGGTAGTCATTACGTGCATCATAGACAATTTCTTAATGGGTGGGTCCTCGACTTGCTAAAACTTAACTGTAAGCATTTAGAAGGCAGACTTAGGCATTTGTTAATTGACTGGCTTACTGGCCTAGGAGTTGAAGGTAACCATGGCTTAGTTCAGCACATATGCACACTTTTAAAAGGAATTATAAAGTGTCTCCGATAACAAAAGAAATCTTTAGTCTTCAGAAGTTGCTCTTGCAGTCAAGAAGGCGAGAGTGGTGAGAGCTCAGAGGCTTGTCAACATTTTTTTAAATTCCATTTTTAGAACCACATCATTCAAAATGTTTTCAATTATTCCTGCTTTTAAATTGAATTTTCCTGAAAATAAATATACCACACCACTTTTAGTGCGAACACCCTGTAAAAGGCACTGAGAATGTGGAATCGATTTTTAGACTATGCACGAGGCCTCATATTCGCCAAATCACACCACTCCTTTTAAAACGTATCTCAAGTTGGTCATCTGCTGGGGAGCATTGCTTCATTCTTATTGATCTTCCTCCAACCCACCAGCACTAACCCGAATCCACCTTCCTCAGTGTGCAATGTTGTGGTTTTTGTATTTATCTGTCCTCATGCCTATGTTTTTTGTCTGAATGTTTTGTCTCTTTTCCATCTCTATTTGATTGGGCCCAACCTCCTTCTTTTACTAAGTGCCCCAAGAAACATGATATGACCCTATCATCATGGCTAATCAACTAGTTCTTATTTATTATTATTCAAGCAATAAGCAAACACACAGAATAACTGCAACTGAGAAGATATTTTCTATTATAACTTTCTTCTTTGCCTGTCACCTAGAAATTAATGGTTGCCTTCTTTTCCCCTTCCTTCTCCATTATAGTGGGTGAGGGACACATGATGTATATTAATCTGTTCTCATGCTGCTAATAAAGACATACCAAGACTGGGTAATTTATAAAGGAAAGAGGTTTGATGGACTCACAGCTCCACATGGCAGGAGAGGCCTCACATCATGGTGGAAGGCAAATGGTGAGCGAAGTCGCATCTTACATGGTGACAGGCAAGAGAACATGTGCAGAGGAACTCTCGTTTATAAAACCGTCAGATCTCATGAGACTTATTCACTACAATGAGCACACTATGGGGGAAACCACCTGCATGATTCAATTATCACCACCTGGCCCTGCCCTTGACATGTGGGATTATTACAATTCAAGGTGAGATCTGGTTGGGGACATGGCCAAACCATGTCACAGCGACAGAAATCTTCTTGGATTTGGAATAGGAGACTTTCAGTTCCCACAAGAGCTGATGGACTCAACCTAGTGAGAGAGCAACATGCCAGGTCAGTGGCAGAGATTGCAAGGCAGCCTAAGGGGGTGCTATGGAAATGGGGACTGAGAGGAAGCCCTGCAGCACCTACCAGCAGGTACACCTAAAGGGTGAGGATTAACACAGGGGAACAAACAAGCAGCTTGACTGGTAACTGGGAGAATCAGACCTAAGACAGAATCAGATCTGAGGATATTGTTAATGCAATCAGAGTTAATGCAATAAAGAGCAGTATCTGTTGCAGCTCACCTTTTTACATGGTTCCCAGATTATTTTGATGGACGGAATTAACCCAGGGAACAACACTGGGGGCTCAGCTCCACGCTGTGTCACTCTGAAAACTGTGCAACCAAGAGTAAACTAGGATTTTGTTTTTGCATAGCAGGTGAGGAAATACAGGCTATGGTCTCTTGCAAAAGCCTGTCTGTGACTTTTCTCACTCTACTCTAATCCTATTTTCCTTAAACTCAACACAAGCCAGCCAGCAAGTAATTGCTCCCCAGATCACAACCTGATCTTACTTTCAGTTTGGGATTCTATACCATGTATTTCATTTGCTAATTTACCACTGAAGTTTGCCTAGAAGATTTGTTTATTCAATAAACAGTGGAATGACTTTGTGGGGAGGGAAAGGAAGTGGTTAAAATGAAGAATGCAGTTAATCAACTCATGCTCCATCTATAAGATACAAAAATGATCCGACTCTTCCCTACCTGGACTAACTAGCAATTTATGATCAATCACTCCTTCCTCCTGATAGTTCAAAAGCATACAAACTTGCTGTATGTCCTAGTTTGTTTTCTAGGATTCAACAGTTTTCTCTTTCCAAAGATTTCCTTTCAGATTGGTCTGAGTGGGTTTTCACAACTTTGGAAACTCAGTACAACCTGGCTTCACCTGGCTTAGCCTTTTCTCTAGGAAAGTTTCTCCAGAGGTTTCTCTAGGAAACTCTTCTCCAATGCTAGACAAGGGGAGGCCATGCTGGAAAGCTCAGCTTATATAACCTCATTTGACAAATATAATACATGCCAAAAATCTGACATTTCACAATACAAACTTTTTATGAAGCAGCTTTATGTTTCAAACACAATACGGCATTCAAAGAGCATGTGATCATCCAGCCACCTCCCCAAGTCCCAAGGGTTCAGTTAAAAATATATGGGGAAGAAACAAAGCTCTTTCACATAATGATATTGAATCCACTGTTTTCCCTTTGATTCCCTCCTTTTCCCTTCTGTGTTCTCCAGGGTGGCCAGGCTAGTACCCTTAGAGATTCACTTCACCACCACTCCCAGGGGCTGGGAGGAAAACCTCCCCTTTGATCTGAAAACAAGTACATTGAAAGTCCTCTCTGGGGCAGGAGTATTGTGATACATAACCATTATCTCAGATGAGATAATGAATGACAAAATGCTTTGTAAACCATAAAGTTTTAAATGTTAGTGATTGTTTTATTATTGTCAGTAATTTATTTATTAGAATTGTTACTACTAAGAATAAAATGAATCACCAAGCTTCCTGCTCCAGAGTTCCAATTTAGGCTGCAGTGCCTCAGGAAGATATGGAAGCTGCAAGAGACACCGGGAAGAGAGATGTTATCCATCACCACGTTAGTCTCCTGGAAGAGTTGCTGTGTTTACAAGAGCCCATCAGGACCTCAGCTGACTCTAAAAGTAACTTTCCACTGTTAAAGTTATTCTTCATTATCATTGATAATGCACCCACGTATCCACACTGTGAAAGGAGGCTTTTGCTGCTGAAGTCTCCAGTAATCCCACTAAGAAGATCATCTCTCTCACCCGAAAGGCTTAAGGACCTGGCCACCTGCCCCCCGGCTCCTCTACCCCTCTCCCGGTGGCCTTTTCTCAGACCCCTACCCCTAATGTTGCCCAGCCATCTCCTTATAACTTGGAATCACCCACAAAGAAAAAAGAAAAAAAAAGATTATGATTCAAGTGAAAATCTGAGTAAGCAAACGTATTTGGCATTGAGAGCTATGGAAAGTTGAGTCTGGAGCCAGAGGTGGTTACCCGACTCTGCCTATAATTTTACACAGACAGCTCCATGCAGCGATCTTGGTGGGTTCAGAGGAGTGTAAAGGAAAGCACTCTAGAATTTTTACTTTTGAGTATTTTTCAACAAATAAGTCCATTTAAGCTGCAATGGAAAGGACTGCCAACTACTTTCTCAACCAGGACTTTAAAAAGAAAGAAACAAAAAAAGAATAATTTATAATGATCAAAGACAAACTGAAATATTAGTCTGGAAGAAATACAATTTCAGGTCTAGAAGTTGGGTTTTATGAGGGAGATAATCCTCTCCTATTTTTTCCAGGCCTATAAATGCAATTTTTATTTTATTTTTTCCGCAGCCCTAGGGTTGCTACAAAGGTTGAACATGAGGAAGATTATTGCATTTATTTTCAGGGGGTACTTGGCAATAACATTCTGCAGACTCACCTTGTGCTATTCAGAGCATAAGTTGGAAACACCCTGCCAGCTGCCGCTTGTCAATGGATCTAATCTACTTTTACAGTCTAATGAAGACCCAGCCCTTCTCTATCTGGGGACAATCTGTGAGTTTGGTCAGTGTCTGCCATTGTATGTCTTATGTTCATTATCAACAATTAACACAAAGAACAGATAGGATCTTGGCTGTTTCTGCCTTAAGGAAAGACTAATTTTTTTTAATGGCAACTAGAATGTAAAACTTAATACCAAACCATTCATATTAAACTCACAGGCTATTCTAAAATACGTCTAATATAAACAATAAATCTGGTTATTAGCATTCTACTCAAGTCTCTCCTTTGTGCTTTAGAGGGTCCAATAAGGTATTGTTCCAGAACAGGAGAGGGGAGGTGCTCAGGCATTCAGTTTCACACGGGCATCCCTTGCAACATGATAACCAATGCATGGGAATTTTTCTCTCTCTTTTTTTTTAATGTTGGATCATATTTTTTTAATTCCACCTGAAAACAGCTTTATAACATTTCATGGTAAACATGTATTGTCACACAACTTAGATGAGGCTACCCTATTGAGTAGAAGAATGTAAATGAGAAAAAATGGCACTGCTCGTCAACCTCTAAAATCTTCAAATATGGGCATAATGAAGAAGTAGAGAGAGACAGGACAGTAATGTTTTATCCTAAATTAAGTTTGCCAGTTATACTGAGAAGCTGGTCAGGCTCTTCTTGATCCGCCTACTTAACAGTGCCCCAAATTTTTGTACAAACATACCAAGGAACTTGTCCCATTATGGGAAACTCAACCGCAAACCAAAAAATCGCCCTTCTCATTCAATTTGGTAGCCATATATTCTCCAGGGGATTTTGGGACAACAAAGATTTAATAGTCTAACAAGACAAATGTACAATACAATATTTCCAAGTAATGTCCTTGCTAATAGAAGTGAGTTTGATGTCTACATAATGCATATTTTTACATAATGTAATGTGAGTACTTTGTACTTAGCCAGCTCTGGGTTTGGGACCCAGTTCTGGCACTAACATGTAACACTGGCAAGGTGACACTGAACAAGTTACCCAATCTCTCTGAGATGGCTTCCTTATCTGTAAAATGAGGATAATTATAGTTACTGTCCCACAGACTTTTTGTTGGGATTAAATGTGTTAAAGATACAAAGCAATTAAAGCAGTGTCTGGCACATAGTAATCACTCAATAAATGCTAGCTTTCATTAATAGTCCCAGACCTTCTTCCTATTGTATCTTGATTTCCTACAGTCATATTAGCTCTGGCATCACTTAAAGGAGACAATGAATGTCTTTCCAAGAAGGAGATCATCTCAGAACAGTGAGGCAAATGGAGAAATGCTGACCACTGACCAGAGAATCCACTTGCTTACATTGGAGGTGAAGAAAGTCTTATTATTCTGGGGATCTAAAGGGAGTTGGAGAAAGTAGGTGTATAATTATAATTTATAATATTATATATTATTATTATATATATAATATAATATATATAATATATATATAATATTATTATAATTATAATATTTCTAATAAGAAATATACTTGATCTTTGTCTCCAGTTTCTGGTGCAAAGCTCTTAAAACCCTTGGAATTTCCTGAGTGATAGGAGTGTCTTTGTTATTCACAAGAAGCCAATTTCTATTCTAATATCACTGGGACAGTAGCTTCTGTACTCAGCATTCTTCTGGACCTCAGCCTATGTACCTTTACATTTGGTTCATCCATATCCTTTATAATACTCTTTAAAATAAGCTGGTAAATGTAAGTAAATGTTTTCCTGAGTTTTGTGTACCAATCTAGCAAACCAAGGAAAGGGTGATGAGAATCCCTGATTAACTCAAGATCAGTCAGAATTGCAAGTGATCCAGATTGCAATTGGCACCTACAGGAAAGGGCATTCTTGTGGGGCTAAGCCCTTCACTTGCGGGGTATGTGCTACCTCCATGTAATGAGTGTTAGTATTGAATTTAGTTGTAGGACACCTAGTTGGTGTCCAGAGACTTGAATTGCTTGGTATGAAAAAAAAAACCGCATGCACACATTTGGTGTCAGAAGTGTTGTAAATAGAGCAACAGTTTTCCCAGAATAGGGCATGATGTTTTTTGTTTCCTATATTGATTTCTGGCCCTCTTATATGTCTGTAAACAGATGCCAGTGATATGTTTTCCAACAGGGAAAGCAATGGGGTGAACCAGAACATTGAGAGAAAATTTCCTGCAATCTCCATCACACTCCTATCTTCCACCAAATAAACATAGCTAAAAAATGACAGGTGTGCAGTCAATCTCTGTGTATGTTGTTTCCTTGGAAGGGTATTTCTAAGAACAGAGGTAGACTGAGTTGGTTTCTTTGCTTTGTTGTTGTTGTTGTTGTTTGCTTCTTGCTTAATGAGAAGCCATGCTGCCAACATATTTGAGACCAATATTTTCAAGTTAGAATGGTTAACCAAATCATCAAGGGAGAAATCTAGAAAAAATACTGGAAGTTCCTTCCAAGCATGAGCTTTTAACACAAACAGATACAGCTTTAAATCTTAACTCATGCTGTCATTTATGAGCTTTAGGATCTTGGGCAAGTTAGTTAATTTATTCTAGCCTGTTTCCCCATCTAGGGTGACCACTGATTTTAGTTTTTTTGGTATAGTACAAGCTAAACCAACTGTCCCTTGGTAATTAACAGAAGTTGCCTTATCATTCTGAAAGGGCCCCAGTTTGGATAATAAATTTTATGGCTACATCCATTCTTCTGTAAAATGAATGTAATAGGCACCTCACAGGGTGGTTATGAAAGCTAACCGTAGTCTATATTACTAACTACTATCATGCCTTGCACATAGAAAGTTCTCAGTGAAAACTAGTTCCTTCTTTATCTGTTCCCTCCAGATCTATACTGTCCAATACAGTTGCCATTAGCCTAACATCACTACTGAGCAATGTGCTATAAATGCAAAAATTGTACAAGATTTTGAAGATTTAGTAAAACAAAGGAAGATAAAATATCTCATTAATAATTTTATATTAATTACATGTCCAAATGATATTATTTTGGATTAATACTATATAAAGTTAAATAAAATATATTATGAAAATTAAATGTACCTGTTCAATTTTACTTTTTTTAGCATGACTTCTTAAAAAAACCCTGGATCACAGCTCCAGACGTTCTGTTTATGTACCTGCTAAACCCCCCAACCTCATCTGCCATCACCACCTTTATCTTAGCTTCCCCCTGCCCAGGAATTCTTCCTTCCAAAACTCGATGCAAGAATCAAGTACTCTTTCATCATATTTACCAACACGTTCTTACTTTCTCTTCTGGATTTTTTGAAGGTAAAAGGGCAGTCAACTAGGGGGCAAAATAAAATCAACCTTCATCATGGCTCTCAGGAATGGTTTTTCCTTAGGGATAGAAACATTGACCTTGAATACATTAGGAAAACTGAAGAATCTGGGTCAACATTGGAAAATGTCCACATTAGCAAAGAAAAAGGAGCTTGGTTTGCCAGAAAAGACATTGCAATCTCTCCCTTGATCAGATTTGCTAATGCTTGTGAATGCTTGTGAAACACCTCAGGTCTCAAATCCAAATAACATGAAGAACTGGGCCCTTGAGCACATCATTAGTGCTGTCTCTCTTTGACAAAAAGCATTTTTAGTTGATGGAAAATCACCAGCTTTCACCCCCAAAAACATCTTTGAAGAGCAGGAAACAGCCTGACTCTTGTAGATGTCCCTGACAAGTGAGTTGAAAAGATACAGAAGAACAAAGTATAGAGCAAATTTACTCCAAAACAATAATTTAATTCTATCATGTCCATGTTACATTGATACAGCTGGTTAAAAAACACAAATGTTCAATTTAAAAAAAAATAGCATATTGGATTTTTAAAACATTTTTAATCAAATAGTATACCTAACAAAGTATTTTCAGATATGCAATGTTTTTAAAATGTTTTCGCTGGGAAGAACCCATTGGCTGGGATGGTTGTCCTGGCATCACATGTAGACACCTAACAATTCTGTCATAGAGGCAAAAGAGAAGTTGGTTTCTTAGCACAACCAAAAATGAGCTTTACTGAATGTACTGAATTTTTTCACATTTCAACCAGTTGTTTCAGCACTGTGCAGACATAAACGTGTATATCACTCCCCAGAATAGCACCGTGTCCCCTGACAGTCTTATAGCTTAGAAGGAGAAAAATAGACAATATGAGGAGTATGTGTTGGATAAATCTAATATTTAGTGTGTTTCATGAGATGGTTTGTGTCTGAGCTCCACCACCTCTCATCAGTTAACTCCCACATCCACTCACCCCAATTAAATAATTCCCTTTTGTTTTAATTATCTTCTTTAATAAGAAGCCAACCCTGGGAGAAGCAGTGGTTTGGAACAACAGCATCTGAGGTGGAAGAAACACAGTGGGCCTCTCACTTTCGCTCTCTAACCACAACAATTGGAAGAGACTTTGGCCTGAAAAATCTATCTGCTACTAAATGGTACCCAGATGGAAATCACAGCTGCTGTCTTGTACCAGCTGTACCTACGCCCATCCATCCTCAGAACATGCCTGGGGCAGAGGAGAGAAATTGAGTTGACAGAGCAGTTAAAGAGCCTCTCTTTTCTCCTGCATACTTTTCCTTTTATCTTTTTCTCTTCAGTTTCAGAGCTTCCTGTTCTCACCTTCATGCTGTGGTAGTGCTGACAAAAGAAAACTGCAGCCTTTGAGAACCAGTGGTGAGTAATAGCCCCAGGCTCTGAATACCTAATGCCTATTGTATGTGTGTGTGGGAGGGAGAGCTAGAGGGAGGAGAGGAATTTGGTCAAATTGCCTGTGTAGAAACAGGACCTTTCAGTGACAACCCTAAATGCATCCAGAGTATCTGAGTTTTGATACCTCTCCTCTAATTAAATCCAAGGATCTAATATGCATGGCCTTTAGGAATGCGTTGTTCAAACAGATTTGATTCCTGCCCAGAGGCTTTTCAAGCCACTGACCACTTTGAACCTAATTAGAAAAAGCAGAGGACACTGGAGACGTTTAATAAAAGGAATTGAATTGCTGCTTCATCTTCATGACCAGGGATTTATAAGGGAATTTCACTGGCTTTGTAGCAATGTAAAATAAATAGACATTAGATGATGACAGGGAAAACAAAATTGCTGCCAAAGCTAAAAAGAGCTTGGCAAAAGAAGAAAGAACTACTACATAGTTGGTCATTATTTACTGTACAAACCTTTTCATAAAGCAGAGAAGAGAGATACATAGGAATAATGGGCCCTTGCTAAAAGATGAAAAGGGCTTTCTATAGTTTACATTATCCCCTGACGAAGGCACTGACGTGTCCCAGTTGTTACACAATCTTATTGTTCTATTCAGCCATTCAGAAAGCTGAATGAACAGCCCTGCTCTGAAACTTTTGAAGGCTGAAATAAACAGGCCACTCATTTCCAAGGAACAGAATAAAAATGTAACGGATGGAAGTAACTAATTAATTTGTTAATCTTTGCAGACTGCCACGGTCCGTCCGCTGCATATGCTCTAGCCAGTTAATTAGTCTTTATCCTGTAACGCTAAAACGTAAATAAGAGCAGTTACCTAACCCACCAGCTCCTAACAAAAATATCCAACTGTTCATGATTGAATTTAAAAGGAAGAAGGCTTTGCTTTTCGTTGTTGGTGGTGTTCCTGAGATGTTAACAAAACACCGTGACCTGAAAGAGTTTCATTTTATCACACTTTATTGAAATGGTTTTATTCTCTGGTATATGAACCTCTCCCCACCCCAGAAAGCTAAAATCATGAGGCTTCTTTAACTAACGTCGGGTCTATCCAATCCAACAACAGGAGATTATTTTTTAGATGTTAATGAAGGAAAATGTTTCTGTAAACTGTAAAGTGCTCACAGCTATCAAACACTACAACTATAAACTTGAACCAAAGTATATTATGTATTGATGTTAAATAATAGTCTACTATTCTATTAGATTGCATTTCAGTCACTAAAATCGTTAGTAGACTCATTCAGCCTTTCAAGTATGCATGTGAGGCAGGGAAGGAGATCGATGGGATAGGGCAGAGAGTGGAAGCAAATGTGTTCCTATGGCATTCAGAAACATGGAATAAAGCCCTAAAATGTATCCAAGAGAATCACAGCAAAGGACTCTTCTAACAAAGAAAAGGACATTGATCCCCTGAGCTGTGCCGGTATCTTTTACAGTACCCAAAGCAGAGCAAATCCCCATTTAACTAGGGTGCTCAGAAAATGGTGGGTTCTTACTACTTCCCCTCTAAAGCACTGTGGGCCCCATAAAGACAGTACCCACCAGGCCCTACATCTTTGTGATCACAGGGCCTTGGACAGGACACTCTTCCTCTCAAAATGTCTTTGTTCTGTTTTTGAATGTTTATAACAGAATGTCTGAAAACTGGGTACTTTATAAGAAACAAGATGTATATCTTACAGTTCTGGATATGGAGACATCCAAGGTTGAGGGGGCACACCTGGTGAAAGAGAGCCTCCTTTCTGGTAGGGACTCTGAAGTGGCCCACGGGTATCCCATGGAGAGGGGGCTGAGGGTGCTCCCATGTGCCTGCTCAGGACTCTCTTCCTCTTCTTATAAGCCACAAGTTCCCTTCCCATGATAACCCATTAATCCATTAACCCATTAACTCAAGAATGGATTAATCCCTTCATGAAGGCAAAGCTGTCATAACCAATCACCTCTTAAAGGCCCACCTCTCAATACTGCCACAGTGGGGATGAAGTTTCAACATGAGTTTTGGAGGGGACATTCAAACTACAGCACTAAGCCAATGCTTCTTCCTCTACAAGGAAACTGACACTTCCTGCCTCATATTGTTGCAGTTGCAAAGATCAAAAACCAAGGTTATGGGAAGATGTTCAGAAAGTTTTGAAGCCCCATATAAATACGTAATTTAATTTATTCCAATAAAGACTCATTGCACAGGCTGGGCACAATGGCTCACACCTGTAATCTCAGCTCTTTGGGGAGGCCAAGGTTGGCCAATTGCTTGAGCCCAGAAGTTAGTGAACAGCCTGGGCAGTATGATGAAACCCCATCTCTACAAAACAATACAAAAATTAGCCGGGTGTGGCAGTGCATGCTTGTAGTCCAACTATCTGAGAGACTGGGGTGGGACAATTGCTTGAGCCAGAGAAACAGAGGTTGCAGTGGGCAGAGATCATGCCACTGCACTCCAGCCTGGGTGACAGAGCGAGACCATGTCTCAAAAACAAACAAACAAAGACTCATTGCACATATAAGCAAAGGCTCAACCATTTTCAAAGAGCATAACAAGAAAAATACAACACTACACAAACCTTGAATATAATTTAATCTTTCTTTGAGGGTTTAGAAAGTATTTGAAGATAAGGCAATGCTTTTCTCTACCAGTAATACTAGCATCAATTATGGAAATGTTCCACTGAATTACATGGCAAAAGTTAAAATTCTGATGATGTCATATACATGATTGCTTCAAAAATGAGCTATCAGTAGCTACTATATCCCGTTAGGCCTTTCAAGTTTCACATCCTACGTTGTATGAGAGATAGGACACGTCCATTAAAAACATCAGTTGACTTAAACAATTTCAGTCAAATATTATTGATTCAGCAATATAAGAAGGGGACGAAGGGACATGAGTTTGGGGAATAACCAGAGACACTGCCAATTAAAGATATCTCTTACTCAAGACACTTTATTTCTATCTGTTCTAATACTGTCATAATATACTGTCATCTACTAAAAAAATTACTGTAATAAATATAAAAATCTTCCCTGTCTGCCATGAAAAGAACCCCATGGGCTGCTGGGCCCTTGTGCAATGCAGAACTTTCCCAATCATATATGGTAGCCCTGAGATTTGTAGTTTTGCCCTTTATGCCTTTATTTTCTATTATTACATTTACTTTTTTAAAAAAGTATGAACTACCATTTGCAATTTGAAAAACATCAAATACAGAACACTGAAGAAATATATTGCTAGAACCCAAAATGAATCTTAATGGCAATCATAGACTTCAACCTCTTCAAGTAGATTTCTGAGCATCTTGAACATAGATGTAGAGCTCAGAGAGAAACTGTAATTTGTAGGTTGTTTTTCCTAAATAGTCACTACGTAATTGGGACATTATCACTTAGCCCCTTTGTTCCTTATATCATTTATAAATTTTATAACTATATTTTAATAAAGGTACCTAATATCTAGATAATAGTTTTTCCACAACCTCTAATTTATATATAGTAAGTCTACCAACTTTTATAGAAGAACTTCATAAGTTTTAAACTGGTATAATATTTAATTTTTAGTATATAAACATCTGATATGGTTTGGCTGTGTCCCCACCCAAATCTCTCCATGAAGTGTAATAATCCCCAGGTGTCAAGGGCAGGGCCAGGTGGAGATAACTGAATTATTGGGGCAGTTTCCCCCATACTGTTCTCATGGTTCTGAGTCAGTCTCCTGAGATCTGATGGTTTTATAAATGGGAGGTCCCCTGCACAAGTGCTCTTGCCAGCTGCCATGTAAGACGTGACTTTGCTCCCCATTCACCTTCCACCATGATAGTAGTAAGGCCAGCCATGTGGAACTGTGGAGTCAATTAAATCTCTTTGCTTTATAAATTAGTCTTTATTAGCAGCATGAGAACAGACTAATACAACATTCCATCAAATTATAAATAAATCTGAGCCTCTGATTCAGCCAAAATAATTTTTTCTATTCCTACTTATGTTGTCCAGCCTTATCCTCAATATTTTAAACAAGTATTAAAAGTATATTAATATTGGAAACCATTCAGATTGGTTGTTTGGGGATTGGTTAATTATAGGGGATTAGTTAATTATAAGTAGTAATTATAATTAAGTTAATTATGATATAGGAATATACTGGAATACTACAGAGTCATTAAAATGATGAGGCAAATGTATATAATGCTTAGAGAAAAAAGTTAAGCTAAAAAACCTGTGCATAGTATGCTAGTTAGAATAAATAATAAAGGGTGGATGGATTGGTAGTCACATTTATCTATAGAAAAGAAACTAGAATGACATACAGTACAATGTTTCAGTGATTCATGAATGGTTGGAATATGGCAATTTTCATTTGCATATTTGTACATTTCTGTATTTGCTGAACTTTGTATGATGATCATGAATTGTTTCTGTTGAGAATGTCATTGGAACAGTTGTGCTGGGAGAATCTCTACCTCCCACAAGACATTTTGGAGAAAGGAACTATAAACAGCCTGGAGGAAGATTTGATATTTAACTCAAACAAGTGGCATCCACTATTTTCATACTGGCAGAGGTTTTCAGAATTAGAGTCTTGCTTTCTTTTTGTAAGCATCAAGGTTGATTTCTATATGTGTTCTAATCTTAGTTTAGTCCTTTAACCATTTTTCCCAGGATAATAGAAACGAAAGAATGTGGTATTTTGGTTTGCTGAGTTAGAATGAGTGGAAAAAAACCCAAAGGAAACAGCAGAAGGAACAGTGAGAATGACATATATTTTCTCTAGATCACTGCGGCCCAGTTGAAATATGCTTCTCTAGGTCATCTCCTTATTTATACCTATATCTGTGCATCAACATGGTAGGCCATTATGTTCTCAAATCTGTTTTCAATATGAAAATACAGAGATGAGAAACAACCAATGCTGCTCTTAGGATCTTGCAATTCATATGCATCTACGTGGTCCTGGAGTTCCACACACAGATTGCCATAAAAAGAGAATTAGCCAGAGCACTAACTGTTTTCAAAATAATCACTCATTTCACTAAAATCAGGAAATGGCTCTTTTCAAAGCATAATTATACTTTCTAGGGGAAGATATTAGGTCTACTGAAAATAAGTCACCTAATTTACAGATACCAATGATGAAAATCTTCTCAAGGCCCTGGGGGGATAAAAGACATTAATTCTCAGTTTGTAAATGAACATGAGATGTGATGTGCCCATGGCCATGTGGGTGTTTCTCTGCAGATCTGGCAGTATGCAGGGATAATATGCCAGTAAGAAGGCAACCTGGAAAACATAGCCAGGAACTGGGACAGCTTGGGAAGCTGATAGAAAGAGTTGTTTAATGTGTAAGCTGTCGTCTGTACACACAGAAGCATTCTCATGGCTATGAACAAAGGGTAACTGCAGGGTGGTTTATTAATTGAAAATAAATGTTCTTTTCTTTGTGAAATGGCTATTTAAAAACCAAACACATGATAAGAGGACATGCACAGTCAGCAGAGAAACCTCAGCTTTGAAAAATCTGCCAACAAGGAAAAAGTTTAGAATAGATTTGTTTCCTGGCTCTGCACAACAAATAAACCACTGAGGGATTCCCAAGGATCTCAATAATAATCTCTCTCTCTCCTTTTCCCTTTCCATCTCCCTCTCCCTCACTCCCTTCTCTTAAGTGCATTGGAGAATGGTGAGCATATACCCAGGGAACTACAGTATTGTGGGTCCTCTTTCTTATGAGGCAACTAACACCTGAGGGGGGGAAAAAAAGAATTCCACACATCTCATACTAAAGAACTAGGAGCTGACTATAAGATGAAAGAAAAATTAGATCTTGAGTTTGCAAGGCACTTTTTCCCCATCACTAAATAAATATGGTCAGCATTCGACAACTGTGTTCATGAAGTGAGTACGTGGATATACTACAGAATCAATTTTCTTACCTATTTTATTCCTAGGCTCAGAATCAGGTTGTTAATTTGCACATTTAACAATGCAGCTGCATTAGAAGGCTCTAATTGGCTACATGGACCAAATCTTATGTGGATGAATTTAAATTTGCTGGGCACTACTGTGCATTCACCAATGAAGATGGATTTTGGGGGGCCTCCCATATCTGAGCCTGAAGAATTCTTTCATGATGCAATAATTAAGACCACAAAAACATCATATTACTATATTTGTCCTCAAACTGATACAGTGCTGGGCTCAGGAAAAAACTATACATACACACAGCACATTTTATGAGATTCAGTACTTCCAGCTTTTCTTTCTTTTCCTGGATAGATGTAATTTGTGCCTTGGTGTGAATTCAAGTTAATGAAGTACATTCTCAAGATAATATTTGTTCATCAATGATGTCTACATGTACAAGGAAAAACTTCAATTACCTTTCCTTCTTATAACTGTTTCATGCATCATGGAAGGAACTGGTTAAAAGTCTAGCATGGTTAAAAGTCTGTATCAGAGTTTCTCCTACTGAGCAAATTAGTCCCTTTTGCAAGAGACAGAATTGCAACCTAAAGGGAAGCAAAAATGTGTTCTGGGAATTAAGCCCTGTCACGAAAGACATTTTTCTTTTCTTGATGTCTGAAAAACTTTAATAAAGACGTTTTCCAATTCAGTCTCTGGGAAATTTGCTCTGAGCTATACACAGAACAAGTTAAAGAACCATGATTTTGGTTCCTACAGTTCATTTGTCAGTCCAGTGTTAGTTCTGATGTTTTAACCTTTGGAAATCCATAATCACATCCCTGAACTTCCAGCATGAGAGTCTGCTGACTTTAGTGAGCAAGAAGGTAGACTTTTACTTGTTTATTTGACACTGCTCTTTGAGTTATTTCCATTTTCTTCCCAGTACTAACAGAGAGGAAAATAAATTTTTTCAGGGGAGTTGTGGATCTGGCTTGATGGTTTTAAAAAGAGACAAGGGACTTGTGAAAAGCAAAGGGAAAGGGAGATGGAGCTGGGGCGAAGATGGGCTGGAGAGGAGGGCTGCAGCAAGACTGAGGCTGCTGGGACGTCTCCAGCCACAAACCAGCCCAAGTCACTCGTCAGAGCTGAGCCCAAATTTCCCTCTGTGTCTGTTATTATGAAGGCACATGTGATATGTGCCGTTTTCAATACTGAAATGAAAATGATTAAAAAGATTATTTTATAAATCTCAAAAGCAAATTATCCTCCCTTCATTTTTTAAACCATAAATGGCATTCACTTTTTCTTAATAACATTTAAAAAATTTAAAACAAAAGAGAAGAGTCTTTCCAAACATGCACAAAATCCAAACTCTAAATCTTCCGATGCTGGAAACAAGGTTGAACAATGTAAGAAATCATTCCAACAGCTGTTTCTATACATGAGCTATTAAGGAGGGAATCTCATGGTGTCATTTAACCAGCTGTCATATTGAGGAAAAGTGAATGTACTCATTGATGTAATGCTCCTAGGAGGTGGGAGGAGTCATGGTTTCTCTGAGAAGAGAGGGAAGAAGGGTCAAGGAGGTATGGCTCTAACCTGTGAACAGTGGTTGAATTGTTTAGAATGTTGATTCAGGATCCTACAAAGACCCCATTATCCGTATTCTCAGGTCGACTGTACACCTGACAAATGGTAGCAGCAATATTACCAGACCTGAGAGAGTTCTGTAGCTCTCTAATGTGTGCCAGTATTAAGTCTGATAGCCTCTCTTCTCTCTCTCTCTTTCACTCTCCTATTTTGATAGCTGCCTGCTGTTTAAGCAAAGCCCTGAGTTTCCTGACAGCTGATGCCCAGGTGGTCTCAGTATCAATCTAAACAACTTGACGTGAAATTGATCTTCCAGGGTTGGTGCTAGGGGAGCTGGTGTCAACACAGCATTCCAACTTCAGTAAAGATAATTCTTTCATCATCAAGGGCAAGGGGAGGGAGGACTAAGAGGAGCTGACACAGGTGTCCAAGTTGCCCACTTGTATTTGCTTTTGAAATTCTCATTGTGATGACATCACCCTATCAAAGGACTGTGTTTGTTGATGTTTGTTTATGTGGGTTGTCAGTATATAACCATGCACAATTACAGCTGGGCTCAACCCACTATATTAAAAAGATGGAAAAATTGAACCACAAAGGAACTATTTGAGCAGAGAAATGTTGATGGAAGCAAACAGGGAGAGTGCATCCTGGATGGAAATTTCCATAGTTTTAAAAACAATCTGGACAATGTGGGCAGATGTGTGGCTCACAAAAATACACATAGTTGACTCTTAATTGTGCCCACTGATAAAATCTGACTTATAGAATAGGTTATCCAGAAATAATTTTCTCTTTAGGTTTTCAAATCGATACATGAATTTTCTTGGAAGCAGACTTGCTTTGTTAACTATGTTTGGCTTAGGATTTGCTTGGCTTGGCTTTGGCACTTCATTATTCTTTTGGGGCAGTATATAAGTTCGAAATAGAAGTCAGAGTGACCTTTGTGTTTGCCTGAATCTAGGATTGTCAAAGGCAAAGAAAAAAAAATCTTTCTAGAGAGAAAATGAGTCATACCCAAGAGTTGAGTTTGGTGGCCTGAACAGCGGCATTTCTTTCTTGAATCTCACTGAGTTGGAACGGCTGGAAATGAGGAGAGAACCAGAGCTGCTATGCAGGAATAACACTAATCCCTTGCCTATCCGAGTTGTCCTGAGATTGGGCTAGATCTTACAATCTCTACAAAAACTTATTGGAAAGTGAAAAACTTAGATAAGCAACTGCTTCCTTAGTTTCTGTAATACTAGAATGAGTCAATGTTGGAGAGACCCAGACTTTTCCACTTAAAGATTGTTCTGAAAACGTATCAGCCTATAAAGATGAAAACAATTTACATTTAAAATGCTAATCCAATGCACTATAGAGCATCTTCTAGTTTAGAGCAACGTGAAATTACAGTTAGCAAATGTATAGGCTCTGCAGAGTGGTGGAAGAGTTGGGCATTCGCAGTGGAAGTCCTAAAGGCACACAGGCCTGCTCTCTGATTTTGTGTGGGCTGAAGTTGAATATGCAAACTCTTTAAGTGACTTTATCCCTGAAAGACAAAGGAAATAATAAAGAACACTGTAAGAGTGGTAAGAATCTCATCAAGATGACTGGGAACTGATGGTTGAGCATATTGAAGAATTAAATAGGAACAATGGTTGAGGTCTCGTTTCTACACAAGAGATAAACAAACTCTTCAAAGTGTTTAGAGAGGTAAAACAAACTACTAAACTTGAGTTCAAACCTACACCCGAAACTTCCAGAGACATTTCCCAAAGCATGATGAAAAAACATTTTGAGTAAAGGGGACTAAATTCATCTCACTTCTCTACTCCAAACAGTGACCCTTCATCCTCCTCACATCAAACATGAGATTTTCCACCCCGACCTAGAGAGTACTAAAATCCAGAATATTGGGTGAGCACATGAGCGACCTGACAAATAAGATAATTTTTATAATGCAATATTTTATAATGCAGTAAGAATTTTTATAATGCAATTCTGTTCTGTTAAGAGAAGAAAGCTGCAGCTTCTTAGCACTTTACCTGATTTCTTCATCTCATCTATCACTAAGAAAGTTGTATCACAGTTTGTCAATATAGGAAAATCCATTTGACAAACCAATCTTGATGTAGTACTGAATGTTTTCCACTGATTACTACTTTACAGAGGACTTGAACTAGAGCTGTAAGTATTTTAGGTCTGTTGTGTTCAAGTGCCTTTGTTCTTCATATGTATATAATACAATGTACTAATGTCTTATTTATTTGGTATTATAAAGACATAAAATATGCAATCGAAGGTAACACTTCAGATAACTTGTTTACCATTCTATGCTAGAATCTAGTTCAGTTCTTGGCAAGCAGTAGATGTTCAAAGTAAGCAATTCAAGCTTGTCCTTTTAATAGCATGAGTTGTTTTTAATCTTAACCATTTTATTACATACATTTCAAGGACAGGGCACTCTAAATGTATTTTCATGTTTTAGCAGTGTATCAAGTTTACATGGAAAGCCACAATCATTTAATTGTGCTGTGGTGATGATGATGCCTTCAGAGACAGTGCTGAGGAATGTAAAGCAATTGTTCCCTACACTAGATGGTTCCTTCCTAACATCAGTCTCAGTAAGCTTGCTTCCCTCAGCTTCTGCTTCTCTCTACACATCATCCGGTCATTCCACAAATATTAATTGAGCACCTAGCTTGTATTATATCAGGCATTAAAGTCAAAAAACTCCTAGAAGCTTTATTCCTGTAGAGAAAGGTGCTTGCACTTTATAACAGTTTTCTATGCTGCTCGGAAATTCTTTTAACTTATGTTTGATTTTATGTTTGTTTCCTAAATGACTGAAGTTTCTAGATTTCCAAATTGTAGGTTAGTGGGGCATCAGTGAAGTTAATCTTCTTGCTTTATATCTTTACTCAGTGCTGGCATTTTCTCTCCATCATGTTTTATGTCTTTGTTTCTAAGGACCAATAGCCAGAAGACAGTAAAGACTTTTTTTTACTTGATAGTGCTCATCCTGAAAGTATATCTCAAAAATATTATGGGTTGGTGGGAAATTATAACTGAGTAGGATTTGATTTTTTAAAAGCCTTAGGGACCACATTCATATAGCTCAAAAAGTATAAGCCTCGCTCTTTCCAAATGTTGCTGTGATTTCATGCTCAGTGATGTGTGTCTGCTCAAATCAATGCCATTTTGCTGTCATGCTTGCACCCAATTCATGCTATGCCCTGACATGAGGTGCAGGCAACAGTATTGAGGGACTAGGCAAATTTGAAACAGCCCATTGCCCATTAACTAGTTTTACAAACAACAATGAAACAGGAAATAACAAAGCATGATCCTTGAATTAGTACCTCAGCAAAAATACTCAAGAGTTTTTCCACAGTCTGTAAATTGCTACAGCTGTGTTTTCACAGTTTATGAAATTGAGAGAGGCAAACTCTAGAGACAAATTAAAATCTTGGATCTGGTCAGAGATGATTTTACAGTAAAGGTGTTCGTTATATGGCATAGTCTATAGATGCACACAGAGCTATAAGCCAAACTCTGCTGAAAATACAGTTTATCTTATATATTGTCCATCGGAGGGATAAGAACTGGTATATATCAAAACACATATCAATCCAGAGAATAAGGTCTGTTTTATTGCTATGTTTTACCAGGAGAGGATGAGGGTATAATATTTTATTATGAAACGACTAATAGAAGGAACAGAAGAACACGTGGAGATGTCCTTATTTTGGAACAAAATGAAGAGTGGATAAGGAGTGCCACCTTTTGGCTATTGGATGCTTTGACATTCCCAAGTAAAAATGGATTTTGGCTTGGTCAATATTGAGCTTTGCAATTCAATTCAGAAATGTTTCTAAAAGTTATTTTCCAGGTATCTCTGGGTCTCATCCTCTTTGAAACGAGCCTTCACAGAATTCCCCAGGTTCTCCCCAGTTAGTTACTTCCCAGAAGGTTAATGTTAACCATTAATGCTCCCTATTGCTCCCCAGAGCACCAAAGATATAGCCAAGAAGCTGGGAGAATATTGAAAAACAGGGTGCATTTTAAAATCACAATGCACTTCTGGTTGTGTTGGTACAGAAGGAATGAATAGAAAGTCTAATTGATCTAGCACAGTCCTTAGAGTCTAATAGACCTGAACTTAACCCAAACTATGACATTTTGGAATAGATTTATGATACCTAGTTGGGTCAGTGTAGAGTTTTCCAGAGAAATAAATTAAACATACATGTAACACAAATAGCACATAGGTTATAGATGCATGTCACTGAGACTCCCCACCTCGAGAAAATCTAAAAAGAGCCACATGGGTGCCCTCTAACTGTGGCAAAATGGAAAGATTTTGGAAACTAAAAAGACATGGGTCACCACACCACGGAGGGATAGGAAAGAAAACTCCTGGTTTCTCATTCGCTAGAATAGGAGCTTCAAAAGAACACAATGAAAAACAGTTCTCATTTCTATCCCAAACAGGGCAAAGATAGTTAAGCCAAGATTTTAAAAGTCTTCCCTGTAGAAGCCTTTCCTGAATGCTCCAGAGATTTCTACTACCATTGACAGTTTCATAAAAGGAAGCAACAATTCTTTGAGGTCCTCCTGCATGGGACATAACATAAACATGCCCTATATGTTCCAAGCCTTGAACTTTGTCTAAGCAATAATCATGTGTCCTTCACCTACTCTCAGGGTTTGCTAAGTTCCTACTTTGGGTCCATGTGCCTTGTCCCTACAGACTCCTACAAGGGAAACAAAAGAGTTGCTGCTTAAAAAATCCTGTCCCTGTGTTCCTCTAGGTGGGTGGTCAAACGCCCCATGAGATAAATCAAAGAACCAAACAAGACAAGGTATAATTGAGTGCTGAGATGCTGAATATACCCCAAACAAAAAACAGGCTGGGAGGACCTACTTGAGTGTTTGGCACACATCACACACTCAGAAAATGTTAATTTGTCTTTCCTTCTTTCCTTCCTTATGGTAACAGTGACTTCCTGATCCACTTTTATCTCTGAAGCTTGGCTGCCACACAAAGGTCTCACTTTGATGGACAGTTATTGACAGGTCTTCTTCTGAGAGCAACTGTTCTGTGAATTCTTATCAGGTGACACTGATAGGAGGTCAGCCGTCTTCCTAATGATGCTGGGAGGACTGATAAGCCATGTTGTCTCCACAAGGGCAGAGCCCAGATGCCTGAGTCGCCCCTGCCTGATCAACCTCACAGACTGTACACACAGTGATACCACCAGGGAGAAGTAGGAAAATGAGCAGTTTCCTTTATCCTAATTCCATCATGTTTTTACAGTATATTCTTGCTGACCAAGCCAATTCAAGCCTGACAAAAAAGGAGAGGATCTGATCAAGAGTTTGTCTAGATGACATATTTCATTCACTCACAGTCATCCAAATGGCCTCCTTGGGCCAGCACTGCCTCCACATTCACAGGCCCAGGACATGGCCCCTGTAAGGTAGTAGAAAACTGGGCTTCCAGTCAGCATGAGCCCCACAATCAGCCCAGAGGGCATGATGTACCTGGAAATCCACTGAAGAAAATCCACTTACTGACTCCACGGTAACTAATGAGGAAGCTGAGCTGCAAAAAGGTAACATCAGTGTCTAAACCCAGAAACAAATTTTCTTACCTGTCAACAGCATGGAAGGAACTGAAAGGAGAAAATAGTGAAAATAAAGATATCTTCTGAGAGGCTGGAGGTCTGAGAGGGGCCAGAAATGAAAGAAAAGATAAAATAAAAGCCTGGGCACAACAGATACGAGTATTCTGAACCAATTAGAAATAGTAATTCTAAAAATGCTCCAAAAGCTATCATTTTAAAAACTGCAAGATAAGGTAATGTGTTAATAACTGAAAATATTTCTAATTATAATTATTTACCTTTATTTTCTGCCTTATGGTTATATAAATTTGAAAGGCCAAAATGGGTGGCCACCTGTGGCTTGAGTCCAGGAGTTTGATACCAGCCTGGGCAACATAGTAAAACCCCAACTCTACAAAAATACAAGAAGTTAGCTCTGTGTGGTGGTGCACACCTGTAGTAGCTACTTGGGAGGCTGAGGTAGAGGATTACTTGAGCCTGGAAGATGGAGGCTGCAATGAGCCAAGATCGTGCCATTGTACTCAGCCTGGGTGGCAGAGCAAGACCCTATCTCAAAAAAAAAAAAAAAAAGAAAAGAAAAGAAAAGAGAAAAGGAAAGGAACGGAAAGGAAAGGAAAGGAATAGAACCAAGGTTTCAAGAAGTCAAGTGTCGTGACTAGAGTTGCACACTTCATGAATATGCAGGTGTGGAACATAAGCAGGGCTCTGTACTTGGATTCCATCACTTTTATTTTTCAATATTTACATATCCTGGAAAAGTCAAACAAATCTGAGGTTGCGTTTCTCAGGTGTAGTTAAAATAGATGGTTAAAAGAGACTCAGCCAGACTGAAGCCAATGTTGTTAATATTCTCCCTCCACCCCCTCCAAAACAAAGTACTGTACTAAGGGTAGGAGATCAAAGGAGAACAACTGAGTCACAGCCACATGCTAAGGAACCAAAGCCAAAGAATTTTTTTTTGGATGGGACTTTGTTCAGGAACTAAAACATAACAAAGTAATCATTAATTTTTATTAAATTCTATTTTTTAATGGATGAATTTTTGTTCCAAATGAAAATGTGAACTCTTAAGCAAAGATACAAAATTCCATATCACTGTATTATTATTCTTTAAAGGAATAAAGTTCACCTTTGGAGAGATTATGGACTATTTATTTCAAATGTGCTATAATAAAATTATAGATAAGTATAGATTATGGGTCACATTAGCAGCAACCTGTTATTTTAGAACATTGAGGCATGACAAGTGTCTAATTTTATGACCAAGAGAAAAAGAACTGTTTTAGAATAAATTAATGATAAAAGTGATTGAAAAAATGTAAGTTGGTAGCAAGTTTAAGAAATAAGATGCAGAATTATTATCACATTCTTTGGAAAATAAATGTGCATTAAAGAGTGCCTTAAGCCTGTAATATCAAGAGCAAAGAAAAAGGTAGTGGAGGGAAAAACGACCATTTACTTCATTTCTAAATTTAAAAGGAGTTCTGCTATTGCTGGTATCAGGAGATTAATATAGCTGTCAGTGTGATAATTCTTAGAAAGCTGGCTCATTTCCAATTGGAACTGACATATTCAAGATATAATAATGGTTTCTGGCTTCCTAACTAATTTGGACTTGGCTCTATTTTTTAAATAGACTTTTTTTTAAAGAATTGTTTTAGATTTATAGAAAAATTATAAAGATAGTAAAGAGAGTTCTCATATATTCCACATCCAGTTTCCTCTATTATTAACATCTTACATTAGTATGGTACATTTCTTACAATTAATAAGCCAATATTGATACAGTATTACGAAGTCCATATCAGATTTTCTTAATTGTTCTTTCTCTAATGTCTATTTTTTTTTCCAGGATCTATCCAATATACCACATTGCATTTAGTTGTCATGCCTCTGTAGGCTTCTCTTGGTTGTGACAGTTTCTCAGACTTTCCTTATTTTTGATGACTTTGACAGTTTTGAGGAGTACTGGTTAGTATTTAATAGAACATCCCTCAATTGGGATTTGTCTGATGTTTTTCTCATAATTAAACCTGAGTTATGAAATGTAGAAAAGAAGACCACAGAGGTAAAGTGCCATTTTCATCACATTCTACTACGGGTACATACTATTGTCATGATTTATGACTGCTGATGCTGACTTTGAACACCAGGCTGAGGTCGTGTTTATCAGGTTCCTCTACTGTAAAGTTATTCTCCACTCCCCAACCCTTTCCATACTGTACTCTTTGGATGGAAAGGCACTAAGCATGGCCGACACTTAAGCAGTAAAGAAGTATGCCCTCCTGTAAAGGCAGAATATCTACCTAATTTATTTGAAATTCTTCTGCAAGGGAGATTTGTCTCTTTTCTCTTATTTATGTATTTATTCACACATTTATGTATATCAGTATGGACTCATTAATATTTACTTCATACTTTGCATTATAACTCAACACTAATATTTATTTATTTATTTTTGCTCAAAATGTTCCAGCTTTGGCTATTGGGAACTCTTTGAGTTGGCCTTTCTGTCCTTTTCACATACCCCCATCAATGTAGGGATTTGGGTGTTTTTGTTTGTTTGATTGTTGGTTGGCTGGTTAGTTGGTTGGGTTTGGGGTTTTTTAGTACTTCCTTACTTTCTGGCACTACAGGATAGTCTAGGCTCATCTTGTGTATTTCCTACCCAGTTCTAGAATCAGCCTCTGAGTAGCCCTGCTTCTTTTTCTTAGAAAATGGTATTATAAACCAAGATCTAGTATAACCCCCAACACACAGACATTAAAAATAAAAATTTAAAAATGGGATTAAACTGAAAAGCATCTACAGACTAGGTATGGTGGTTCATGCCCATAATCCTAGCATTTTGGGAGGTCAAGGCTGCAGTGAGCTGTGATCATATCATTGTATTCCAGCCTGGGTGACGGAGGGAGGGAGGGAGGGAAGGAGGAAGGAAAGAAGGAAAAAAGCTTCTGCACAGCAAATTAAACTCTCAACAAGATGAAAAGACAACCTATGGAATGGGAAAAAATATTTGCAAACCCTACATTTGGATAAGGGGTTAATATCCAAAATATATTAGGAACTCATATGACTCAATAGTAACAAAATAAATAATCCCATTAAAAATGGGCAAAGGATCTGAACAGACATATTTCAAAAGATTCTATACAAATGGCCATACAAGTATATTTTAAAAAGCTCAACATCACTAATCATCAGGGAAGTGCAAATTAAAACCACAATGAGATATCAACTCATACCTGTTAGAACGACAATTATCAAAAAGAGGAAAGATAACAAGTGTTAGAGAGGATGTGGGGAAAAGAGAACTCTTGCACACTGTTGGGAATGTAATACAGCCATTACAGAAAACAGTATAAAGCTTCCTCAAAAATTAAGAAGAGAAATATCATATGATTTAGTAATCCCACTCCTAGGTATACATCCAGAGGAAAATCAGTATATTGAAAAAATATCTGCACTCGTGTTCACTGCAACGTTATTCACAATAGCCAAGATATAGAATCAATCTAAATGCCTATCAATGGATGAATGGATTTTTAAATGTGGTATATATATACACAATAGAATACTATTCAGCCTTAAAAAAAAAAAAAAAAAAAAGAAAGTCCTGTCATTTGTGACAACATGGATGAACCTGGAGGACATTATGTTAAATAAAATAAGCCAGACACAGAAAGATGCAAACTACATGATCTCACTTATATGGGGAATCTAAAAAAGTTAAACTCATAGAAGCAGCAAGTAGAACAGTGGTTGCCAGGGGCTGAGTGTGTGTGATGGGGAGGAGATTGGAGAGATGTTGATCAAAGGTCACAAAGTTTCAGTTAAACAGGAGGAATAAGTTCAAGAAATCTATTGTATAACATGGTGAATATATCATAGTTAATAGCAATGCATTGTATACTTGAGAATCGCTAAGAGAGTAGATTTTAAGTGTTCTCATCACAAATAGATTAGTGAGGTGATGCGTATGTTAATTAACTTAATTTAGCCATTCTACAATGTATACATATTTCAAAACCTCAAGTTGTATGCCATAAGCATACGTAATTTTTGTCAACTAAATAAGTAGGTAAATAAACAGAAATGGCCAAAGAGCAGAAGCAGACAATTCACAGGAGAAATAAAGAATGAATGTGAGAAAAAGAAAACAAATAAATAAAAGAAACCAAGACCTGAAAAGTAGGTATACTTCTTGCTACTGGGGTGATCTGGCTCTCTTTTAAATGTTAATTACAGATTTTTTTTTAATTTAATACTCCCTATTTGTCTGGAACTATATTGGACACCCAGCCATGAGTACTATGCTCACGGTTTTTCTTTCATGGGGCTTACATTTTACTGGGGTTTAAGTTTTTAAAAAAGTAAGTAAATTAATTAGAAAGTGATAAATACTCTAGAAAACTAAAGTCTGGAGAAAGAACAGGAAAGAAGGAGGTTGCCATTTTAAATAGAGTGATTAGAGAAGACCTCCCCTGAGGATGGTAAAGGAAACTGAAAGAGTCATGTGGGTTTTTGGGGTAGAAACATTTCAGGAGAGGAAACAGCTAGTGCAAAGGCCCTGAGGCAGGAGCATGCCTGGTACATGCACAGAACAGAAATGAAACAGGAAGTGCCTGGATGAAAGAGAAGAAAGTTATAAAAGATGAAATCAGTAAAAATCATGGCATGATGCTGCAAGGGGTGGGAAGAAGGTACAATGTCTGTTGAATAAGTAGGCCATTATGAGGGTTTTGGCTTTTACTCTAAGAAATATGGAGGGAAGGGCAACTAAAGCATTTATAGCTTCTTGGCTCATTAGAAATGGAAACTGCCACTGAAAATGAATGAATGAAGAAAACAATGTATTTTTAACCTGCACCAAGGATCATGAAAACACATTTGTATTCCAAACCAAAACACACACACACACACACACACACACCCAAAGAAGAGGTTCTACATTTTTCAACATGGCCATAATAGAAAGTAGCTCATCTTGAGTAACCCCATGTGCTTCTGAGCCCTGGGATATTTCTGTGAGCTCCTGAAGGCACAGTAGGGAGCCCTCCTGTTGGGGAATTCCGAGGCGCTGTCTTCAAAGATCTAAAAAGGAGCAAGCATCCAAAACATTCTCCAAGCTCCTTCAGGGTACTCAGGAAAGGGGTTTCATTATCAGCCTTATCATTAGAGTGTTTGGTAAACTGATCTAAAAATTAAGAGCTGGTTTTAGCGAGCAAGGGGGGAAAACCCACTTGTGAAGCTAAGTAACTTCTCAGATAGGAGAGTAGCTAAGTGTACAAGTGGCAGTTGCTGGCAGCCAGACTTTAACATGCTGTAACTCACATCTCTTATTCTCCGTTTCCTACCTTTGATCTTTTCCTCTCACCTTGGGAAGACCCCACATGTTTTGTATTAGGCACTTCTAGGGATACCCAATCAACAATTACTGAGAGTTAAAAAGAGTGTGGGGTCCCTGATCTAGAAAAGGCCTTCCATAATTCCTGAAACTAGGATAAACGTCTCCCTCTTCATGCCCTACCTTTCTGTCTCTCTTTGGATGCTCCTGGAGAAGCGCCGGATTGCTAAGAGAAGAGAGGAAGTCAGACCCATTTTCACTGCTTATAAACTGTGTACCCCTAGTTAACTTAATCTCTTAGCCAACTGGAAGAAAGGGGTAAATGAAAAATATTTTCTTCAAATGGCTACTGTGTGATTTAAATGAACTAAAAAATGTAAACTGCCCAGAACATTGCATGGCAGGTACTACATTTTCATTAAACTTTCCTTCTCTCCCCTTTCCCTTGTTTTGCTACAGTGTAAGGTCTGTAGGTACAACGTCTGTCTTGTTTATTTCGGTAACTCCTTCAAAATCTAGCAGTAAAGGGCTTAGTAGGAGCTCAACAGCTGTTAGCTGAATTAGAGAATTCATGAAGTTTACAGGATCTCCTTAAACATGTTTAAGGGAGAACACACACCCACACACCCACTCACATTAGCTTGAAGGAATCATGGTGCACCTTAATGCAGGTGTTATTGACTTACTCCGAAACTTTCCACAGCTCAGTAGTAAGTGTGGGCTCAATAAATGTTGTTGACTGATAGCTCAAACTGCAAGAGAGTTGGAGAACTATTAGATTCAACAGTTACCACCTGTGGTTCCTGAAACTATTGCTTTACTCTACACACAGGAACACTAGGAAAAACTAAACACTCAGATTGCTGTTGTTGTCAAGGACACACAGATTTTACCCAGAACTCACATTGGGCTGTATTTCTGCCTGATCATGTGCTTTTCAAGTTCTTAATTAAAGGGAAAATTGAATGTGCTTATTGTAAATGGAATGAAGTCAAAATGATGGATGAGCCGCATTTCAGGGAATTGCCACTCTGCAACCATTTGATTTCTCACTCTTCTAGGAGACTTTCCAAAGGCTGGCTTGGCAGCCTCTAAGAAGTGGTGGAACAGAGACTGCCCAGGACTACCTGAAGCTAGGCTCTCAGTGCTTAGCCACAGGACAAACTTATATCTTTTGCTGGATCTGCTGTTTTCATATTGATAAGGAACAAAGTAAAGGCATCCCTAAAAGTTAGTCTCAATGCACAGCAAGTGAGGCCTGAGGAGGGACTGAAAGACTGCAGAGAAAAGGCTCTGACAGGCCACATGAAGACATATTAGTTCTACAGGCTCAGCCTGCAGAGACTTGATACTGCCTGCCAAAGAGCACCCTCTCCTAAAGACTTCTCCAGGATCAAATGCTGGCCGCTGCATTTGGACTATGGAAACATTGCCTGGTCTACCATTATGGGAGTCCCTTTGAACTAAATGTGCTTCTTGGGAAAATTTTTAGGAAGTGCTAATTGGAGAGTGGTTAAGCAAAGGAAAGTAGAGGTCTGGCTGGGACAAAGGGGAATATACCAGCTAGATAGTCTCTTCCCTGGGCTAGACCTAGTTAAAGGCAGATCTAGGCAGACAAAGAAGACTGATCTCTTCTGCCTTGGTCTTACTGACAACCAGAGGGAGCCAAAACGGGATAAATGGACCTAGACAGAGAGCCAGGATGTGTGTGAAGGGAGTTCATGTAGGCCAGCAGATCTCATATTTTGCTGCCGTTAGAATCACCTGGGGAATTTTTAAATATCCCAGTGCCCATGGTCACCTCCATGAACAATTAAATCAGATCTCTTGGGGTGGACCCAAGCATCAGCATTTTTAAACTCTCTAGGTTACTCCCAAATGAAGCCAAGTTTGGGAACCAATGCTTCCGACCATCAGCATCCACTGCTGCAGAGAAAAGTCAGGCTCTGCACTAGCCTCAATCAGCCCCAGGCCCACAACCTCTGTCTATGGGCAGCCTTCATCCAAAGCTGATACATTTATCTTCACACATAGCCCTCCTGTTTCTATTTTGCCTGGAGGGCAGAAAGCTGCTGTGAGGTTTTTTTCTAAGATATCAATTCAGTATGCATAACCAAAAGGTTAGAGACACATCAGCAGAGGCGATTTTGTTTCAAGAAAAAGGACTTTAAGAATAGAATTAGTCTCTGCTCAGTTTACAAGGACAAAAAGCAACTGCTGCACCACCACCAATGTGAGCCTCAGATGCCAAAGGTTTGGTAAACGCTAGGTTTAATTGTTTCTAAGGAGAACAGGAAATATTTATTTAGGATTAGTGGCAGCTGCTCCAGGGGTACAGCTGGGGATGGTGGAAGATATAATTAAGAAAATTGTGTGAGGGAGGTCTGGAAAGCCACCAGAAGGGACAGGAGCCTTGGTAGAAGCTGTTTGCATAGGTTTTTTGTGTGTGGGCAGCTGAGTGCTAATAGGCACTTAGGAGGAGAAAAAGATAAATATGCAGTCTAATTAGCAGCTGACTTAGGGTTGCAAGATCAAATGCAGGTAGAATCCTATTATAGCCTACACCACAGGTCCTCAAAATTGTTTTGTTGAATGATTGCATCATAATGAGTACCTGGTAGAAATCATCACTCATATCTCCCTGTATTTTCTCACAATGTTCCCTCACCTAGAATGCCCTTCTAAAATAGATATATTTGGGAAGAGAGTGAAAGTTAAGTTTATAATCATCATCAGAAATATGCTAAAATTACCGAAAGGAAAGGAATTGAGCCATGCAAATAATGAACAAAAGTTATGATTCTGTTCGTTCTCTAGTAATACCAAATTTTAATTGTTTTCAGCAACATAAAAAATAAAAGTGACTATACCATGCACAAATACTCTGTGTCCTTACACCCAAACAATTTAGTCAAACCTGATTCCTCATCTTCTCTCCCTGCTGAAGGCATCAGTCTCTCTTTCAAGGCCTGAGTGGTCAAATGCCACCCACCCTGTGGAAATCCCAATGAAAAAAGACCTTCCCTCTGTGGCCTTGCCTAAATTGTATGCACATTTATTTCATTCTGTCTTGGATCCTATTCAGTTGTCTTACCTGCCTCCTCAACAAGGTTATAAACAATAAAAGAACAGAGAATTTATTTTATCCATCTTGTATGGGACTGTGTTTATAGTAGATAAAGATTCAGTATCTATGAATCTGAATTACGTTAACCCAGATTCTCTCCAGATAAAAGTTGTCGGTTTTTTTTTTCTCACAAGTTTCTCTCTTTGCCTACTAGTTTAACAATACTAGAATCAGAATGACTTTTAGATATGCCTACCAGGGGAAAAAATTTAGTTACAATGTGCAAGTACTCTTCTTTCAAAAGATATTGGGATTTTAAAAGATCTTAAAGAAAAATGGCCCAGTGTGGGTAAGTAGCTTATACAGGGATACTCAGCAGGTTAGGGTAGGCCAGAACTACAAGTGAAACTCAAGATTCCACGACTTCCAGCCTCTCCTTGATGTCCTTTACCCAAACTCCTGGGTGACATGACAGCCATTCTGAAAAGTTGTTCACTAACTGTCCTTCTGTTCAATAAATCCTTGTCTACTGAATTACATAATTTCAGAAATAGTTTAATCCTCTGTTCTAATTAAAATATCATTACCAGAGTTTCCTCCTCCATTTTTTTTAGCTTCTCTATTAATCATCAATTCTAACAACTAACAAATATACTAGAGCCCCTCTCCCTCCAATATAGCCACTAGGCCACAGGAAGACAATCTAAATTTATTAAATTAAATAAAATTGAAAATCTTATCCCTAGTTTCCATAGCTACATTCAAAGGCTCAAGAGCCGCATGTGGCTAGTGGCATAGTATCGGATAGCACAGATATAGAACATTTTCATTGATGCAGAAAGAAGCTACTAGGAAACTTGATTGGTGAAAGAAAGGATCCTTATAATGTGAACAAGCATACTCAACATATCTGCTTGAAGTCTGAATTCTCTTATTGAGATTCCTTTAAGGAGGCAGATGTGTGCATAGGTTTATCAAAGAATGCCTATAAACTTAAATTGTTTTCGTTTCATAGCATACCTTATTCAATCACCAGAAGACTTTAAGAATTAACTAGCAAATGTTTGGAACTCTCCTGTGGTGTAGAAAACTGTCCTTCCTTATCAAATAGCACATCAAACCAAATCAAGTATATGCTAAAGTGATTGACATGGTTTAAGGAGCCTCCAACTCCAAAATTTCATAGCCGGGAAAAGGTTATTACTTGAAGCCAGTTATTTCTCAGTTTCTCCTACGAGCCAGGTATGTGCAGGGCGCTTGACATTTTGTTCCTTTTAATCCTCATAACAGTTCTTCCGGGTAAGTATCATTGTCTACATTATCTAGGTGAAGAGAATGAGCTACCGGAGTGTTAAATTATTTGCCTATTTTAGGGTGAACCAGCCATCTCAGCCTGCAAGGAATTGAGGGATTTTTCAGGATGCAGGATTTTCAGTGCTAAAACTGGGAACACCTCAGACAAACTAAGATGGTTGGTCGTCCCATCAGGTCACAATATAATCTCAGAACAAAAAATCAAACTGAAGTCTTTCTAGCTCTCATGCCCAAGTGTGGATAGATCTAGAACAAAATTCAAATGTGGTTATATAACAAAAATTTCTCTTTTTTAACATCCCTCATAATTTTGTCCTTATTACCTTCCTCCGTTTCTAGTTATCATTGGATTGCAAATCCAATGTGAAAATTTAGTCTGTTTGATGAGATTTTCTGTTTTTGCTTATTCTCAGTTTTCTTCCTACATAAATTAAGCTTTGTGTTGACATTCCAGTTATTAAAACAATCCCATAGGATTTCAGGAGTTTGTTTACTGATTTGGCACCCCTTGCAATAAAATCCAAAGCTTCTGACTCATTCCTTTATATAATTTGACTTGTCCTTTCAAAGATTCAGGTGAGCACAATTGACAGTTCACGTCTCTACGATGTTCTTTGCCTGCTCCATATGCAGGAAAGAGAGAGAACTGATGGGCCACCCCAGTGCTAATCAAAATGTGAGTACTATCAATATCACCAGAACACTGGTATGAAAAGCAAATTCAAGAGTCTTACCTCAGATCTAGAGAATCAGAATCTCTAGGAATGCAGACCAGCAATCTGCGTTTTAACCCTAAGCCCTCCAGGTGAACTATATGCACATTAAGATGTAAGAAGCACAGCTGGGTGAGGTGGCTCACACCTGTAATCCCAGCACTTTGGGAGGCCAAGGCGGGTGGATGACAAGATCAGAAGTTCGATCTCTACTAAAGTACAAAAATTGCTCTATTAAAAGTACAAAAATTAGCAGGGTGTGGTGGCGGGTGCCTGTAATCCCAGCTACTTGGGAGGCTGAGGGAGGAGAATAGCTTGAACCCAGGAGGCGGAAGTTGCAGTGACCTGAGACCATGCCATTGCATTCCAGCCTGGGCAACAGAGTGAGAGTCCATCTCAACAAATAAAATAAAATAATAAAATAAAATAAAATAAAATAAAATAAAATTAAATTAAATTAAAATAAAATAAAATAAAATAAAATAAAATATTTTAAAAAAAGATTTAAGAGTCACTGGGCTATATTAGACCAGTTGTTTCCAAAGATTGCTAAACATTAGAATCACCTGGGGAGCTTCGAAAACTTCTAATGCCCACACCACCCGCATACCAATAAAATCACATTTCTGGGTTGGAAACCCAGAGATTAGCATTTCTTAAAAACTTCCCAGATCATTCCAAGATGCAGACCAAGCTGAAAATTGATACATTAAAGGAGATGAAAGTGCTAACTTTCTATACTTTTTTACAGTAATTCTATGCTTCTGCAAAACAAGGCAAAGATACTTGGAGTGATACCTAACATATTTTCCAAATATATCATCTTTTGGAATTATAATGAGCAAGGACAATGATAGCAAGTTATCATATTTTTTTTGAAATGTTGAGTAGATTAAAAAGTCTCTTTCAGGAGTGGCTTGGAGTAAACACCGAATCCAAATTGTGTGTTTTTAACAAATTTCAATTCTTTTAACAAATAATTTAAGCCAATACAGGATGATATTTTCTTCCTAAGGTCAAAGTAGATGACAAGCATAAGTTGACAACCAAAGAGATGACTTTTAGATGTCTGATTTCTGTTACTCTAATTATGAAAAGTGATGATAGTCTATTTGCTCTTACTATTTCTACAACTTTGTGATTTGTGGCCAAATATTGAAGTTTACTTGATGGTGTGGTGACTTTCAGCATAGCCAGATGATCAGAGATAAAGGAAAAGTGTTGAAATTGGACATTTTTGAAACACTGGGAGGACAGCTGTCCTTTTTAGCAGTTGTAAGCAATAGTGTAACCTTGATAGCCCGTGACTGTGTTTATAAGCCCAACCAGTCTGACAGGATTTGATTGAATTAATAACCGGCCAATTCATTCAGCCAATTTGCTTGAAGTTAAATTTGATGAAAACAAATTAATCAAATCTTTTTACCCAATCAGCCAGTTTTTTGTTTGGTTTTTTAACTTGAAAAATAATGTGCTTCTCATCATAACTTGAGAGATGATGCCACTGTCACCAAAATTAAATTTTCTCATTGAAGAGTCATGCACTATGGTGACATTGCAACAGTGTGAGGAGCTGTAGTTGAGAAATCTGTATATATCTGGCAAGCTACTGGGAGTCTCAGGATTGGTTACTTCTTTAAAGACAAGAAGCCATGGAAACCATGTAAACCTGAAGCTGTTTTAGTGAATGGTTTTTCTAATCCTAAAAGAAAAAGTTCTTGGTTGTAAAACTGAAGACCTCAGCAAAAGGAATGAGACCAACCATGAAAATAGGCACAGCCTAGGTATTCATGATGAGAGAAAACAGAGGAAAGCCATGAGAAATGAGCAATGATGCTCAAAAGAGATAGAATACTATACTCTCTGTGTTTTAAGACCATATGGTTCCAGTATAACCAGGGCAGTATCACATTCTAAGACTGAATATTTTATAACTAGAAGAATTAACAAAAGTGTCCTATAGATGCTTTATGATCTTGTGTTTCTTTGTTTCTTCTTGGCAAGAAAAGCTATCATTTTTTAAAATGTTTTAAAAACAGCCTCATTGAGATATAATTCACACACTAGAAAATTCACCCATTTAAAGTGTACAGTGTTGTGGTGACTTAAGATATTTATAGAGTTATGCAACCATCACCACAATCTAATTTTAGGACATTTTCAGCACACCCTCTCCCCAAAAAAGCCTGTACCCATTAGCAGTAATTCCCCTTTCCCTCATCCCTCCCTGTCTTTCAACCTTTCCACCCCCCAACCCCAGTCAACCACTAATCTACTTCCTGTCTCTGTGAAACCTATACTTTTTTTTTTCCAATCTGTATTTCTGACAGTAACTCAATTTAAAGGACCAAATCCATCAACACATTTATTATCAGTTTTTTCTTTTGCTTTCTTTTTATTTTTAATTTTCATATAATAATTGTACATATTTATAGGGTACAGAGTGATATTTTGATACATGTATTCAATGTGTAAAGGTCAAATCAGGGTATCTAGCACTTCAAACATGTCTCATTTCTTTGTTCTGAGAAGAGTCAAAATCCTCTCTTCAAGCTGTTTGAAAATAGCAATACATTTTTGTTAACTGTATTCACCCTACAGTACTACAGAATACTAGAACGTATCCTTCTTATCTAGTTATAATTTTGTATTTGGTAACCAACCTTTCCCTATCCTTCCCTACCCTCTACCCTTTGTAGCCTCTAATAATCAAAATTTTACTTTCTACTTCTCAATTTTCAGCTTCTTCCTAGAAGTGAGAACATGTGGTATTTATCTTTCTGCACCTGACTTATTTCACATAACATAAGGCTCATTGATGCTGCCACGAATGACAGGATTTTATTCTGTTTTTAAGGGGGAATAGTATTCTATTGTGTCTATGTACCACATTTTTTGCTTTATTCATTCAGCTGTTGATAGGCATTCAGCTGATTTCACAACTAGGTTATTGTGAATAGTGCTGAAATAAACACAAAGGTACAGCTATCTCTTCAATATGATTTTTTTTTTCCTTTGGATAAATATCCAGTAGTGGGATTTCTGGATAAGATAGCTCTATTTTTAGTTTTTTGAGGAAACTCCACTCTGTTTTTCATAATGGCTGTACTAATTTACATTCTTAACAAAAATGCATAGAAGTTCCCTTTTCTCCACATCCTTGCCAGCATTTGTCATTTTTTTGTCTTTTTAATTATAGCCATTCTAACAGGAGTGAGATAACATGTTATTGTGTTTTTTAATTTGCATTTCCCTGATGATTAGAGATATTCTAATCATCTCTATCATAAAAATGGACAAAGGATCTGAATAGCCATTTGTGTGTTTTCTTTGTGAAATGTCTATTCATGTCCTTTGCTAATTTTTAAATCAGATTATTTAGTTTACTGTTAAGTTCCCTGTGCATTCTGGATATTTATTCCCTATTGGATTAATAGTTAGCAAATATTTTCTCCCATTCTACAGGCTGTCTCTTTACTCTGTTGATTGTTTACTGTGCAGAAGCTTTTTAGTTTGATATAATCCCACTTGTCTATTTTTACCCTTGTTTTCTATGTTTTTGAAGTCTTTCTTACCCATAAAATCTTTGCCTATACCAGTGTTCTAGAGCATTTTCCCTATGTTTTCTTCTAGTAGTTTTATTGTTTCAGATCTTATATTTAAGTATCGAAAATATTTTGAGTTGATTTTTGTATATGTTGGGAGATAGATAGGCATCTAGTTTTATTCTTCTGCATATGGATACCCAATTTTCCCAGCACCATTTACTGCAGGGGCTGGTCTTTCCCTCAGTATGTGTTCTTGGCACCTTTGTCAAAACCCAGTTGTCTATAAATACATGGATTTATTTCTGATTTCTCTATTCTGTTCCATTGGTCTATGTGTCTTTTTATATCTTGCTGTCTTGATCACTATAACTTTATAGTATATTCTGAAGTTAGTAGTGTAATGCCTCTGGTTTTGTTCCTTTTGCTCAGGATTGCTTTAGATACTCAGGGTGTTTTGTAGCTCATTACAAATTTTAGGATGGCTTTTTCTATTTCTGTGAAGAATGTAATTGGTATTTTGATAGGGATTGCATTGAATATATAAATCTCTTTGAGTAATATGGTCATTTTAACAACTCATGAGCAGGGATATCTTTTCATTTTTTGTGTCCTCTTCAATTTCTTTCATCAATGTTTTACAGTTTTCATAGTAGATATCTCCCACCTTTTTGCTTAAATTTATTTCTAGGTATTTTTGTAGCTATTGTAATTGGAATTGCTTTCCTTATTTTTCAGCTAGTTTGTTATTGGCATATAGAAACACTACTGATTTTTGTGTACTGATTTTGTATCCTGAAATTTTGCTAAATTGATCAGTTTTAAATTTCCTGTGCCTTTTCTTATCTCTTCTCATTCTGAAATTCCCATAATGTGAGTATTCATTTGCTTAGTGGTGTTAATGGTGTTCCATATAAATGGTGTTCTGTATGTACCACAGACCTTCTTCATTCTTTTTCTTTCCCCTCTTCCCCAATATTTTTTTCCATCTGACTGGGTTATCTTAAAAGACATGTCTTCAAGTTCAGACACTCTTTCTTCTGTTTGATCTAGTCTTTTGTTGAAGCTTTTAGTTGTATTTTTATTTTACTCATTGAATTCTTTAGTAACAAGAGTTCTGTTTGGTTCTTTTTTTAATGATATTTATCTCTTTCAAACCATGAATTGTTTTTCTGATTTCATTAAATTGACTATCTCTGTTCTCTTGTATCTCACTAAGTTTCCTTAAGAACATTATTTTAAATTTCTTTTCTGGCATTTTATAGATTTCCTTTTCTTTGGGATCTGTCACTGGAGAATTCATGTGTTCCTTTGAAGGTGCTGTGTTTCCTTGCTTTTTCATGTTTCTTGTGTCCGTATGTTGATATCTGTATAAAAGATATGAAAGCTATTTCTGTTAGCATGTCCTATAGCATTGGTTGGGTGAGATGCTTTGGCTTTTATTCTTGGTAAGTTCAGTAGCATAGTCTCTTTATGGTTTCTTAAGCTATATCAATGTCAGTGGTGGTTGTGACTGCCTCAGTGGCCTAGGCTGTGGTCAACTGTGGAGGCTGGGGTGAGACTGCTGGGAAGCAGAGCACTGGGTGGGCCAGTCCTTGGGCCTCTCAAAGGTGCATGCCCATCCACGGCTGCTTCACCACTGGAGAGGAGGAGTCACCAGCAACAGCAGCAGATCCTGCGGAAGCCTGTCTTCAAGCCACTTGGGCGCATGTGCAGGCATGCAGAAGCTTTGCTCTGTATGAAACAGGGTTACTGACAGCAGAATCACTGGGCCTGGGAAGGCCAGTTCTTGGGCTCCTGGGAGGGTGCTAACTCTGCTGCTAGAGGAAGTAAGGTCAATAGTGGTGGCAGCTGTAGTCCCCAGGCCCTGGGGAGCATGCATGTTGGCTCTTTCTGTCCTGGGGGCAGCATTCTTGCTGAGCTGAACTGCCTGTGCTTCAGGAAGTAGTGTGTTGTGTGCACTCCAGTATCAAGGTCGTGGCTGCACAGCTGGGTTCACCTGATGTTGTGACATCACAGCCCTCTAGATGGATGTGACAGGACATCAGTCGTGCAAGAGGGATATGGAGATGCAGGAGCCTTAGGGAAGGATGCACTCTGGTGGTTACTCCATTCTCAAAATGGTGCCAGAATGGTGCTGCCCAGGGGGCAGGGAGTACCCAGCATGCATTTCCTCTTTGTGACAATGCAATCATGTGGACTTCAAGCAACTTCCTATACTGAACTCAGGTCCTGCAAAGGCTGTGGGGGCTCTCCTGTAGCTAGGATTGCAGGTGTTCATGGTGGGAATGTGGACTGCTGGAGGTATCCTGCTTACATTTTACTTGCAATGGAGAGTTCCTCCTGACTCCTAGCCAATTCTAGCTGGGTGCTTTTCTTCCCTCGAGTCAGAGGGTCTTTATCTCTTCTTTGCTAAAATCCAGTGTTCTCCCCAGGCACTCTTTTGACATATGGTTATCTATTTGTTGTTTTGGCCTTTCTTTATGGTCTACCATATTTTAGAGTGTGGTGTACCTGTTTCTCTTGAGTCCACCTACCCTCTACTTAGTGTTTTGCAAAGCATAGGATTCATGCCACTACTGGAACATAGCACTATGTCTCATAGAATTTTAGAGACAGAGCACTTAAAAATATGAGCTTAGGATAAGCCCTGGGAAGGAGTTAAAGGCCCTTCGCAGGCTTCTAACAGAGGCCCCTAGCCCACCTTCTTTTCCTACTTTGAACCATGCCCTGCATCACAAGGGGTCTCCCATACGTGTCTATGGACTCAACAACCCACATATCTAAGTACCAAATACATCTTGCCTACCTACCTGTCTCCTCTTGCCTACCCCTCACACTTAGGGTACGTACACACCAGCAGCACGGTCCATCTTCAGCAGGACAAACATGGGGAGAATCTGATAGATAGGTATTTGGAGTGAGCAGTGAATGTCAAAAGTGAATACAGTCTGAAAAGACCTGTCCCTTTGACCTCATGGCCTACTCTTCCTATGGGTGGGCAGGAATGCCCAAGCAGGGTCCTTTAAAGATTGGAGTTCAGAAGGGCCAAGCTTCTGGAGTTCAAAGATATACTGTCCACTCTTTCTCCAGCAAATGTTCTTCCAGCTTGTCTAAACACTTCAAAGACTCATCACTACATAAGGTGCTTCAGTATATAGTAAAAGCCACAAACTCAAAAAGCTAGAAGAGCCAGACAGTAACATAAATGACTGAAGGAGGCTGATGCACATCCTCCAAAGAAAGTTGTCGGGAATGTGGTGAGCTGGAAAGCACATGTGCTTTCCAAAGGAAACAGCCTCCAGGCTAGAGGAAGCTTGAGCTCAGTGTCGCTGGATCTTCCAATTAAAAACAAAAAAAGCAAGAAATAAAAAATGTTGTACAATTTCTTGCTTTTTAAATGTTAGTAACTAATTCAAAATTTGTTTTAAACGCTCTGTGAGACCAACGAGCCACATTTGTTAGTAGGTTTTAGCTCATGAACTACCAGTTTGCAGCCTCTGAAGAAAAGACTTCTTCATTAGATTGTATTGAAATCTGCTTCCTTGAGAATGCACACATACAGAGGAACCAAGAATCACTATCCCTCTTCCACATATCTCAGTTTGAAGGTGGATCACATTTCCCCAAATATCTTTTGGAGACTACTTAGACAAAACACATTAAACTGCTACTTCTATAGAATGGCTTCTACATCCCACAGTGTTGCAAACATCCACCTCTAGAAGCCCCCACCATCTGTTTTCCTGGGAGAGCAACAGAATGAACAAAATATTTCAAAGATGATTGCTTCCCCTTGCTAGTAATTATTTTTCTTAGTATTGCATGCCTGGGTCCAGAAAAGGAAATAATGACTCAATCATCAAGCTTCTTGTACAGGGCTGGCGATTTCAGGAAGTAGAAAGAAGACTAACACTGTGAACAGCATTCTTGATTAGCCGGCGAGTATAAAATGAGGTGTGTATTTGATCTACTGTCAGAGTAGCAGATGGAACACAGCAACCATGACACGGTAGAGGTAGGACTTAATGGATCATCCTGAAGTGCCTGGGACTGATTAGCCGTGGTGCAGCTACATGCAGTTTTTAATTGATTGATTTGAGTTTGTGGTCAGAAAATGACTGTCGGCTCCAGCTTATCTATAATTATCAGTAATCAGAACCAGACTTCTCTCTCTAATAGGCCAGGGCTCTTCCAGCTTGCTTGACTTTTCTACTTTTCAAGACTTTCTGTAACCACTGCCTGAACACTTTCACGGTCATAACATCATACCTGAGGCCCACCGGGAGAAAGACTCGAGGGGAATGAACATAAAGGTAACAAGAACACTGCTCTTTCATTAGCTTAACAGTTTGACTATTTTGAGTTCAAGACAGTTTTAAATTAATATGAGGCCTCTTACAATTTAGCCAGTCTATTATAGGCAAAACCAAGTGAAAGATTGAAATAAGAATTCCTGTAACTCTAGCCCAAAGCACATTTTTAATCTAAAAAAAAATGATCTTGACACTAATTAGAGGCTGTAACTATTTCTAGGAGTCAGAGTGTCCTTACCCTGGGTAAAGCGCCATTAGCATTTCAACAGACCACCCAAATCAGAAAACTGGGAATTATTCTAGACCCCTTCTCCTCCTCACAGTCCCCTGTCCCCTGACACATCCAATCACTAAGATATCTGATTCTACCTTTTGAATCTGAGTGACTTTAGAACAAGTATCCTGGAGTCAAACAGACTTGGCTTCAAATCCTCCTGCCATCACTTATGAATTGTGAGACTTTAAACAAGTCATTCTTTCTCCCATGCCTCATTTCTCTCAACTCCATTGCAGAGTTA
The DNA here is from genome assembly GCA_963573385.1 of Cacajao melanocephalus. Taxonomy (NCBI): domain Eukaryota; kingdom Metazoa; phylum Chordata; class Mammalia; order Primates; family Pitheciidae; genus Cacajao; species Cacajao melanocephalus. Next base: position 54,387 of record CAUYLG010077550.1, read on the forward strand.
CTATACTTACCTTAAGGGATATTAAATAATGATGAAATGAGACAGCATATGTATCAAATGCAGCGTTTGATGTATATGTGCTTAAAAATTTATTTAAAATATTATTATTGATTTGCTATGTCTCTATCCTTACCAGTACAACCTAAGTCCAGGACAAAAAAAAAAAAAAAAGTCACGACTAGATGAAGAGGACAGAGGAGGAGGATGAAGAAGAGAGTGGAGGAAGGGAGAAGAGGGAGAATGAAGAGGAAGAGTAAGGGAGGAGGAAGAGAAGTTTATGATGGTGGTGACAGCTACCTACCTTCATTGCCTCTAAATGTGAATTCCCCTTGCTGCCACCTTGGTGCCACGGCCAGATGCCTCGGGGTGTACTTGTGCCAATGGTGCTGCCACTAACTGAAGTTATAGGGCTGTGACTGCCGAAAGCCCATCCGCCACCTGCTACTGCAGACTGACAATCCACTGTGCTAAAATATCTTTTACTTCTGATATCTTAAAGGCCATGCTTTGTCACTGTAATCCCAAAGATGCAGTATCTAGCTCTTTCAAAAATGTCTCTGACACTCTGTGAGAAAACAGGTCCTTGGGCTTTTTAGAGAACCTGACTCTTTTATGACCAAAGGAAGGATCATTAACCTCATTTTAGAAATGAGATAAACAAGCCTCTGAAAGGTTTTTTAAAAGTTTTTCCAAGTCACACAGCAGAGCCGGGATCCTCTGATCTAAAGTCCAGGTTACTTATGTGAAATAAAATGGTCTCATCTCCTCTTTCCCATGAATTCACTGTTATAGGTACCATTTTCTGTATGCTTTCTCTTCTTTCCTGACAGTGGAGAACAGCAAATGCTGGAGTGATCTGCTGAGGAAGGACTCTGGCCTTGACTCATTCCAGTCTTCCTAATCTGAGCAAGGCAAGCAAAGAGGGTTTCAAGGAAGGTTTGCAATATCACCGGTGTTTTGCTACATGTTTCTTCCTTTAAGTGGCTCTGGTTTTCAGAATACATAGAGGAAATAGCCTGGATTTAGGATGAAGACATGAACTGAAAATCTGGCTCCTTCCCTTCTATCATTCATTAACGAATTTTCCTTAGGGCGCCAGGCTCTGTTTCAGGCCTGGAAATACAACAATAAATAAAACAAAGTCCCCGCTCTCATCCAGTAACATTCTTGCAGGATAAGACAGAAAATAAACAAATGAAGAAATAAATAAATAAAAGCCAGGTGGTAACAAACACCATGAGAAAAACAATGAATCAGGGTAATGATAAAGAAAGTTGGGAAAGGGCTATTTTATATAGGGTACCCAGGGATGGGTTTGAAGGAGAGGCAACATTTAATCAGAGATGGGAATAAAGTGATAGATTTCTGGCAAAGAAGACAGAGCAGGTGCAAAGGCCCTGAGGGAGGAACTTGTCAAGCTGTGTGGAAAATGGCAGCACTCAGTTCAGGAAGCAAGAGGGAGAGGTGAGATCCGGGTGCCTGGGAAAGGAGGGAGTCAGGAATAGATGATATAGAACCTTAGAAGCCCTACTAATGCTTTGGATTTTACTTTGAGGCATATGCCAGGGAAAGGTTTCAGCAGAGGAATGGCATGACCTGCTTTATGTTTTTAAAAGACTCACTTTGGCCACTATACCGGGGCCAAGGTAGAGGTAGCAATTAAATTGATTTTACAATAGGTCAAAAAATATATTGGTGGCTCAGACAGAGATGGAGGTGACAGTGACAAAGGTGTCAATGGCAAGCGATTTTTCAAAGGCAGAATATCACTTAGCAGCTGGGCTACTTCAGTTGAGACATTTTGCCTCTCCTGGCTCAGGTCCCTCATCAGTAACATGAAGATAACAATACCAATCTCAAAAAACCACGGTATGAATTAAATGAGATGATTCGTATGAAGGCTATTCCTGTTGTTTTCCTGTTATTCAAGACAAAGTCTCCAACCTTACGCAAAACTTTACTGCATATACACTTGAAGACAGAGAGGTAAGAACACCTTGTCTTCAGAGTAGCAGAAACAATTTTGAGTATAGCAAGATTGTTTACACTCATCTATCTCATCCTCTTAAATAAGAAAACTGATTACTATAAATATGTCTGCCAGCTTTTATGGTTTATTTTAGAATCTTAGTACATCAAAAAGTATAAAATGGTTACACAAGTGATGGATAAGGAAATCATGAGAGAGTCTTATTTGTAGAATAAAAGCCGGGAATATCTGAAAACATCTTAATCGTGATTATGACTGGTGGATGATATTGCAGAGTTTTAAAAAATTATCTTTGTGCTTTTCTACATTTTCCACATCAATACGATGAAAAACGTATTTTAAGAGGATTTATTCCTATATCCATTTAGCAAAGAGAGTTAGAATCTCTGAGAGAAAACATGAGACAAGTAAAGAAAGTATGTTAAAATTATAAGGGAAAAAGGGCAAAAATTAATATTTTGTGGGTATTATCTATGCACAAGACACATCAAGTAAATATTTGATTTTTGCAAATAAGTTTATTTATATCCTGCACTAATGATAGCAACAGATTCATGGGGCTGAAAATGACAATATTTAGGAATCTATGGTTTATCATGGGAAAAGGATACAACAGAGCAACAGCATTCAAGTAAAGAATGTACATTACAGCAAAGGGTCTGCAAGGGCCAGGCCCACACTTCAATTATCCCCTTTTTAGAGGGCGATTGTAGCAGGATGTGCTTTTTTCACCAAATCAAGAGCCACTGAGGTGTGCATGAAACACCTCAGAACCAGTGAGCCTGAGATGGAGCCTGGCCTGGACTTTATTTATTTATTTATTTTTTTGAGATGGAGTCTGGCTCTGTCACCCAGGCTGGAGTGCAGTGGCATGATCTTGGCTCACTGCAACCTCCGCCTCCTGGGTTCAAGCGATTCTCCTGCCTCAGCCTCCTGAGTAGCTGGGACTACAGACACATGCCACCATGCCCAGTTAAACTTTGTATCTTTAGTAGAGATGGGATTTCACCATGTTGGCCAGTATGGTCTCGATCTCTTGACCTCATGAGAGATCACCTCGGCCTCCAAAAATGCTGGGATTACAGGTATGCGCCACCGTGCCTGGCCTGGCCTGGCCTTCTTACACCCTGCTGGTCACATGTATATATTCCTGCTATGTAACCAGCCCCAGTGGCAGCGCTTTTGAGGTCTGACTGAGATTAGGTGCAAAGCAGCAGTCTCACTGTTATTAGTAAGTAATGGTGACAAGCTGGTACTAACTTTCCCAAAACTCCCGAGACCCATGGTTACAAAGTGACACTGTTAATCGTACCTTTCATGCCTCAGCTTGAAACTCCAGAGTCTCACTTCTTCCTCTTTAAGGCGACCGTGCTTTCTGCATTTCATCTGGTTCCTCTCTCTGTGGATACGTCCAGATAATTAGATCCTGCATATGCAAGGAGAGAATGAAGAAAAAGGTGACCTGCCTAGTCCAGTTACAGGGTAAATTATCTGTTAGGTAAGCACAGAATCCCTTCTTAGCACAAGTCTAGCACATTAATTAGGCTAAGCATCTCCACCTCTTTTCTCTGCCTTGCAAATATCTCATTCAGTTATCATATCTTTGTACGAGGAAGCGGTGAGGGAGTGGAGAATAGAAAAGTATCCTGCCACACAAATAAGGAAAATGAGATTCAGTGACTTGCCTATTCTCTGACCCTAAAGAAATCTAACTTAGTTAAGCCTTTTCTCTTTCATTAACTTTCCATCTCTAATAAACCAAATTTGTGCATTACACCAGGCATCACACTGTCTCTCTCGCTGATTTTGAAATAATGGCCAGGCCCCCTACTAGCTCACACAACACCTTTGTGCCAGTCACAAAAGGTATCCTTTCTTCCTGGCACATGCAGCCCACATTGGCCAGAGCTCAGCCTCCTTTTACCCTGGGCATGGTACCATAGTGCTGGTTATAGCCTACACGACTGTACTGCGGCCCCTTAATATGGCTGGACAGCTAAGGTGACTCCCAACACAAAGAAACTTCCTCATAAATAGCTTGTTGACATTTTAAATTAGAGATGTCAAAACTTGAGGATATTATCTTCTTCACTAAGTCTTTTTCCATTTTTTCCATTCCCATCAGTGACCCTCCCAGAAACCTCTGCCCTCAATCTTGGAATCAATATTTATTCTAGCTGGCTTGTCTTCATCCTCACATCCAGGTTGACACCAGATCTTTCCAATTCCTTTTGAAAAATAGCAATTATATATTTTTTGCTTCCAACTGCAACCCTCTTTTAGCCTGTGGATTTTATTCTTAGACTCCAGAAACAAATTCCTAGTCTGTTTTATATTTTAGCCTCTTACACTTCCAGGCCTTCCAATGCAACAACAAGAATCATATTTCTTGGCCACCATTTTTAATCATGTTAATCCCTTTCTCATAATATTGCATCTGAAAAAAAAAAAAAAAACAAAAAACCCACCAAGGTTTTCATACTCTCTATTAGTTTTAACTCCACAAAAATCTCTGTAGTCTTACAGAGCACTGCCATGAGCTTGGTTGTCCAACATTGTCTCAGACCTGAAACAATGTTTAGTGTTTAGTATGTTTCTAGGGCATCCCTTGCAACTAACAGCTGTGAAAAGGAAGGGAAAACAGGATTGAGCAGAGGGAGAAGTCAGGTTGTGATGCAGACTTGACTGCCTTAGCCAGCTCCACAGGAAGCCCCAGAGCTGTAGATGCCTGTTGTAGTTGCCTCATTAGGGTGAACATGTGCATCAGTCATTGCATGCCAACCTCTAGGGGGATAGGGGTGGCCACCTGTTTAAGGCTACCTGTTAAGAACCACCTTAAGGCCACCTGTTCAAGTAGCACCTCTGCAGCTAAAACAATCCCTGAAGGAGCTGAGCCTTAGAAGCTATCTACTGGCAGCACTACAAGCAACTGGGACAACTTATCCTTCCGGGATGCACATCTGTGTTTCTACCACAATCTATCCCCAGTGCAACTTGAATCCACTTCCTCATATACATTCAAGGAGCAGTTCTTCCACTGTACCAGGAGGCATCTCTTCCCAGGGAAATCTACAAAAGGGGAAGTTAATAGGGGGAACTACACCCCCTGCACCAGTCCCAGGGCTGCAACTGATACTCATCATCTGCTTCCTCCACTACCCACCAAAATTTCTCCCATATCAGACCATGCCCTTATCAGGCTACATGTGCTTTTGTCTTCTCAGCACTCTCTGTTCCTTTTGGAATCTCTCATTGGCTGGGGGATCCCTCAGAATATCTACATATTCTCAGTATTATTGGTAGTCAGAAAAAAATGCAAATTAAAACCTCAATGAGATACTACTACTACTTACCAAGGAGAATAACTAAAATAAAAAAAGAGAGAGAATCCCAAGTGTGACATGGATATGTATGTAGCAATGTGATGTCTCTTATATTGCTGGTGGGAGTTAAACTGGGACGATGATTTAGGGAAACTGCTTACATTATCTACTGAAGTTGATCATGTACATACCTACGACCCAGATATTGCACTCCAAAGTATGTACTCAACAGAAAGGGGATCATGGAAACCAAAAAATATTTCCAAGAATGTCCAGAGCAGCATGATTTATAAAAATGAAAAACTAGAAACAATATATTGTGATAAATTCATACAGTGGAATACTATGCAGCAGTCATACTGAATGAACCACAGTTATTATATTCAGTAACATGGATGAATTTCACAAACATAATATGCAGCAAGAGAAACCAGATGCAAGATTGATACAGAATGATTTTATTTATTCAGTAAAGTATTGAATATTAAGAACATTGCATATTATTTATATTGAATATTGAATATTAAGAATTTTCTTTATTGAATATTAAGATACATAGAGAATTATTAAAAACTATTTAAAAATTAAAAAACAAAACCATAGACTTCCACCTTATCATGGTATTTGAGAGAAAAAACAAATAAAATTAGAATGTCTATGAATTAGAAAATTCTGAATAGAAGTAGTAAAATAGTCTATTACACCGGACCTCAGATTTGACATGCAGTAAACTACCACCAGACAACTGGTAATTTTCCATTGAGTATGAGGTACAAGTATTAATGTATCCCTATGGCTACAAGTCAGAGATGATTATGTGTGCTCTGTGAGATTCCATTCATTTGAACAGGTATTCAGTGGGTGGTCTCAGCAAATTCCACAACTATCAAGCACTGGAATGAAAAGTGTTTTGGTGATATGATTTACTTTGAGTTATCAATCAATTTAATAAAATTAGTGAAAGTTACCTTTGACCAGGTTTTGGAGAAGTATAAACAATGACCCTTCTGTATGGGATTGTTAGTTGAAATAGGACTGAAGTTTTACCCTGAAAAACAGACCTTCAGAAATGTATTCCATAAACAAAAATATATGTGAGTGAGCACAGTTCCTAAAAATCTTCCCATCATCATCATTGGCTACGTCCATCCTTGGGTACTGAATGAAAGATGTTCCTGGAGTTCAGTAGATACAAGATTTGTGAAGAGCTAGCTGCAACTCTTTCAATGGTATAACTCAAAGATATTAGGTTTTAGCTGGAAAACACACATACACACATACACATACACACCATCAAGGGAAGTCCAAAGAAGAGAAAGAGGGTTGAGTGCTTTTGAACTCTTTAAGGATTGATGAAGAGACACATTAAGCAAATGCTTAAGACTTTCTTATCCTGTTTTATGCATTCAATGGATACTTACTGAGTGCCCTCCATTTCTTGTGACGGGCACTATTCTAAGTGCTAGGAATAATACAGCAGGAATGAAAACAGATAACAGCCCAATGTCATGGAGCTTATGTTTAATTGGAAGAGACAGAATAAAAAATGTTTAAAAACCTATGTTAGAAGTAATGAATGCTATGGAGAAAAATCAAAACAAGGATTAACGATTGTGGAGGGGGGTTTTCAATTTTAAACTGGGTGATCATTAAGAAGTTAACATCTGAGAAAATACCTGAATGAGGTAAGGAAGCATGTAAGCATCTACACACATGCACACACACACACATACACACACACACAGATCGACACACCTGCAGGAAGAGCAATCCAGGCAGATGGGACAGCCAATGGAAAGGCACTAGATAGGGAAATGCTTGGCTTCTATGAAAAAACAGCAAGGTCAGCAAGGCTGGAGTGGAGGGATGGTGGATAAAGTTTTAGAAGACAAGGACAGAATCATTGCAGGGAGTCTGATTAGGTACAACCTTGCAGGCCATTATAGGAGATGGGCTTTTATTCCTATTAATGTGGGAAGCTCTTAGAGATTTTTGAGCAGAGGATAACTAGCAAGCACTGACTTACGTATTGAAAAGACTACTTTGACTGCTACATGGAGTACAGACTAAAGTTAGCTGACAACAGAAGCAGGGAGACCAGTTAGGAGGCAATTACAAGGCCTTGTAGGAAATGAGGGGGCCTGGACCAGGTGTTTGCTATGAAGATACTGAGAAGGGATCAAATTCTAGATATCTTTTGAAAGTAGAGACAAAGAATATTTAGTAGGTAGACTGTTATTTAGATAGTTTGAACAGCTGATGCGAGAATAACAGAGGAATCAGAAATGACTCTAAGATTTTTGGCATGAAACACTGGAAAGATGGAGTTGTCATTTATCGAGATACAGAAAACTGCAGAAAGACCATATTTGGAGGCAAGATCAGGAGCTCAGCTGTGATCACAGTATGTCTGAGATGCCTAATGGACACCCAGACAGACAGCTGAATAAGTTTCCAGTCAAGGAGAATTCTGGGCTGATCCTTTAAGTATGTATTAATCATGCATGTATTGGATCACTTCTTTATTCTAAACCCTCCTATTATTTCCCAGATTATAAACTAGGGAACTGTCAACATTTGGATGGTTTTTAGAGCCATGACGAAAGATGGGATTGCCAAGGGAATCAAAGTGCCTAAAAATAGAGAAGAGGTGCAAGAATAGGGCCCTGGATGACTCTAACATAATATCTCACCAGCCCTACCTATGGGGGAAAAAAATATTCCCCAGAGAGTAAGCCAGGGCCACCTAGACTTGTAGGGTTCAAGATCCTCTACTTTAAGAGGTGTGAGGAAAGCTGGAGTTTGCCTTCAGGGTTTGTGTCCATGTTGCTGGTGTTCTACAAAGTAGTAGGGAATCTCTACTACCTCATATTGGGGTTGAGGACTGGAATAAAGCAAAACAAGCAGCTGTTAAATTGTGGGAAGTGATAATTCAGTGATAATCTGAAGATCCCAGGTCAAGAGGATGAAAGCTCCCTCCTAAAGAGCCATAATTTAACTTTGAGACTGGCATAAATTACAACTGATTACAGGAACATTGAACTAGGTACTTCCCAGTGAAAATGAAAATAGAAAGATCTGTTTAACACTGAAGCTTTGCCCCCGTGTTCCTGAGAGCATATTGTGATAACTACGACCATGGAAAAAGGAAAAAAGCCAATAGCTGAAATGAATCAGGTTGTTGGGGGCCTAAGATAAGTAAGTGCAACTTGTCTACACGTAAATTATCTGTCTTGTCAATTTGGACATTTTATCTGGAAATTATCCAAAGCAGCAATTATCTAGAGCTAGCATGCTAGATTTCTTATCCCTAGACACGGGTGGGACATGAAGGGATAGAATCCAGGTTTTCATGGAGGTTATATAGTTTGGGAGGTCTCTCTCTTTTTTTTTTTTAAAGAAAAAGAATACAAAATTAGGCACGGGGCCTTGGAAGTGACCTATGAGAGTGAGGGCCCTAAAGCTATAGTTTTCTTAACTTCACGGAAAATCCACCTCTTACCCTAAACCTAAATGATAGAAACCTTGGGAGCAACAACTGATCACTTAATTTATCATGACCAAGTTTATCTTACAAATGCCGGGAGGTATTCAGAGTTAGTCAAGCATCATAGGAAAACTCTCCTTGATGTCTATTTCTCACTCAAAGTTATTCAGATAAAAGGAAACATATTAAAGGCACTTATATAAAGGAAGACATAGCAAATATTCTTGTTCCGTGAGATACCATCTTCCAACTACCTTAACAGATGCAACAGTTGAACAATCTAGCTGTGTTTGTTGATACTAGGAATACTGTGATCTGAGCCAAAGGGCCAGTGACAGCATCAGGAATGATTCACTATATCCTATATATATGTTTACCAGATAAAATACATGATATCCAGCTAAATTTAAATTTCAAATATATAACAAATAACTTTTAGCACAAGTGTTCCCCAACATACTAACGCATAGGACATACTTATCTTTTCTGGTACATACTAGAAATATATGCTAGCATATTCTAGTATGTACCAGAAAAGATAAACTTATCTATATTTCTAGTATATACTAGAAAAGATAAATTTATACTAGAATTTTTAAAATCCAAATTTAACTTGGCATCCCATATTTTTATTTGCTAAGTTTACTAATGCTTCTGCTTTGGGATACATCATGAGTGATAATTTGAAGTGCCCTACTAAACAGAAAATCTAAGAGACAGAGTATAATATTGTATTAGTAGGTCACATGGTTGCTGCCCACCTTGGCCCTGACAGTTATAATTCCCCCTAAAATAATGCTCAACTGTCATACCAGAGTCTGCAAAAGGGGGCTGAGGGTTGTACAGAATTTGTGCATATTTAATTGGCACAAAATTAAATATTAATTTAATTAGTAAAAACTATTCACTTTTAACTAATGAAAAGGATGGAAATGCTGCTTTTGTAAATAGGCAGTATTATTGAGAACACAATATTCTACTCTGTTCCCAATATTCCAGATAGCTGAAATACAGATGCTTCTCCATTTACAATGGTGTATGTCTTGATAAATCCATCCATAAGTCAAACCATCTGTAAGTCCAGGACTCAGTGTTATATGTAATTGCTGAAAGCACAACATTGGTCAAATATGCATAAAGCAGCTAATTGTGAAATATGAGTAATGGGTCTATTTGTTCAATGGGTAATACTCACTTTTCCTCCTTAAACATAGAAAATAGTAATATGTTTACATATTTAAATGTAAAATCTATGTCCCAGCTCATAGAGAAACTTACCATAACCACGTCCAAGTGCTTTACCATGCAACCCTTTTAGTTATATGTCTATGAATATTAATATTGTAGTACTTTATAGTTTTTAAGTATTTATAGATATACATATGTTCTCTTATTCTTTCCTCAAAAAAATAATATTTTATAATCATCCCTATTAAAAATAATTTATTAATTTGATAGACATTTAATGGATATCCATTCTGTGCTTGGAAAACAATAGTGAACAAGACAGAAAAAGTTGGTCATTATAGAAACTTTTAGTAAGAAATAAATAACATTTTAAAATAATAATAATAAAATTTTAGTTGGCAATATTTCCATGAAGAATATAAAGCAGGCAAGGGGATAGAGAGACAGCGGCTGCTATTTTAGATAGGACAGTGAAAACCCATCTGAAGTGGTAACATTTGAGTTAGACATGGAGCGTATATGATAATGATAAGCCAGCAAGTGGAAATGGGAATCTCTTGAGAAATGGAGACATTCCTTGAAGAAGAAATAAGCCTAGCAAATGAGCTGCTTATAGAACAGTAGAAACTAGATGACTGCTTCAGAATGAAAAGGGTGTGGAAGGAGCCAAGGCTCAGATGAGGCAGAAGAGGTAGACAGGGAAAGGTCACATGGAGCCTTGAAGGGCATGCTGAAGAGTTTGGGGTTTTTTGTTTATTTGTTTTTGTTTTTATTTTTGTTTTAGACTAACAAGAATTAGTTAGTTTGACTAACCCTTGGTATAGTATATGTGGGAGGGACCTTCACAAGAGTACCCAGTTATATATATATTTTTAGACAGAGTCTCACTCTATCACCCAGGCTGGAGTGCAGTGGTGCAATCTCAGCTCACTGCAACCTCTGCCTCCCAGGTTCAAGCGATTCTCCTCCCTCTGCCTGCCGAGTAGCTGGGATCACAGGTGCATGTCACCTCGCCTGACTAAATTTTATAGTTTTAGTAGAGATGGGGTTTCACCATGTTGGCCAGGTTGGTCTCGAACTCCTGACCTCAAGTGATCTGCCTGCCTTTGCCTCCCGAAGTACTGGGATTACAGGCATGAGCCACTGCACCCAGCCAAGAGTTTATATAGTCCTCCAGTACAATGGAAGGACCTGAAGGGTTTAGACCAAGATAGTACTGTGATCCAATGCATACTGAAAGGATCAATCTGGCTATTTAACCATGAAAAACTGAATAGGAATCAGAAGGAGGAAGACAAAAGAAGTAGTTTGGAGGCCACTTGTCTAGGCAATAGATGTTGGTGCCCTGGATCTTGGCAGTAACTGTGAAAGGGAGAGAAGTAGTCACATCTATTTGAAAGTAGGGTCGATTGGACTTGCTGCTAAATTGGCAGTAAGAGGCAAGTGGAAAGATAAATGAAGGATAACCGTATAATTTTTACCTGGAAGGTTGGTTGCTATGAACTGATTTGGAAACTGATGTTCATTAAAATTAAAACACATTCCCATAATCACACTTTAAATACCAGAGCCAAGATTCAAATTCAGTTCTTCATAATGCTCCAATATTTTGGAGTTGGTGAACTGATTAATGTCTAGTGTGTTTACTTATTTAAAAGTCCCCATTTTAAACTATATGCTCCTCAATGACAGAGGCTTGGTGATATCTGATATCTAGCCATAGGAATCAGAGGCACATGAATAATGCTTTTTTGAGAACATTTGTAACAAGATAGGACAAGTCTATCAGGCCCCATGTTTCCCACCACCCTTGGTTGATTCACCATTTTTTTTTTGAGGCAGCTATAGATGCTTTCTATCTTGTTGGCTTTGAATTCTGCTATGAATGTACAAATGTCGTTTCAGAGGCCCGCAAACTTTCCCCTTCTAAGGAAGTGTATGGGTGCAATTATGAACATATGTTAGTGGAAATAAAACACATACTAATTATTTCCCTACATGCAAAACTGTCTTGATGGAACCATCAACAGCCTTTATTTATTTGAGAAAATCAAATGAAAGAATATCTCATCAGCTATCTCATAACATTCTGTATTTGATTACCAGTTGAAATACTCCAAATTCCATATTAGATTTTTGTAATTTTTTTAACCCTATCAGTTTTAATACCAATGCAATTCTCAATTTCTGCATGACTTTTTTCTCCTTGTAAACAATTAGGAGCCATCTGGTTCCACGGATTTCCCCATCCTCCTGAGAATATAAACTTAACACACCAGAAGGTTTGATTCACCCAAACACTACTATTATATTATTCAACTGGTTTTCTAGTCTCGGATCTTAAACAATATCTTCCTTAGAAAATCAGAAGAAATTTTCTCTTCATATAATTCTCTTGCTCTATGTATAATACTAAGCTTTGAGGTCCTCCTCAAAGCTATCTTGAAATGATTTACCAAAATAATTATTTGTTACCAACTTGCCTCTTTCTATGGCAACATATAATTCAAACTGTATCACTGTATCAATCCCAGTTTTTCTAAGTATTCATCGAAAAATTCAAAGGAGGTGGAGTTAGAGAGATAGAAAAGAAAACAAATTCCCCTTGGCACCTGTTCTTAACAAAGTTGAGCTATGTCCGGGTACCCACTTTAATCTGAAACATTTGGCATTCCTGATAAATAGGGGGAAATTTTTCTGAGAGAGCTAATGAAAACAGAGATCTTTCTCACCCAAGATATCAACTTAAAATACCTTGGCTCAAATCCGCTTCTGATAAACACCAAGATCTTATTATGTGATAAAGTTTATTGATATAGTATTAAATGGCCCACTAAGACATATCCTAAGTAAAATTTTTTGGAGATTTTTACTATGGCATATCTGGTAAGAAAGTTGTTTTTAACTTGTCAGGCAAGACATTATCTAAAAGGCTCTTTACTCAGGCTGTGGCAGTGGTTCACGCCTGTAAACCCAGCACTTTAGGAGGCCAAGGCGGGTGGATCACCTGAGGTCAGGAGTTCAAGAGCAGCCTGGCCAACAAGTGAAACCCTGTCTCTACTAAAAATATAAAAAAGTAACCAGGCCTGATGGTGTGCACCTATAGTCTGTTCCAACTGCTAGGGAGGCTGAGGCAGAATTGAACCTGGGAGACGGAGGCTGTGGTGAGCCAAGACCGCACCACTGCACTTAAGCCTGGGTGACAGAGTGAGACTTCATCTCAAATAAATAAATAAAAATAAAAGGCTCTTTATTCAATAAACACACAGACACACACACACGCAGAGACAGAGAGAGAGAGAAAGTGGGAGGGTTGTATGGAGAGAAGAAAACTTCCAAAGCTACCTAGGTTTGTGTTGGGCAAGATTAGATACTATAATGCTCCTCATTCTTATGATTTTTTACTCCCCAGAATGAGGGGATAACAACTGATTTTCTCTCTTACACTCTAAAGCCACAGTCTCAGAAAAACATATCCCACAATTTAGGGGAAGAGTGGTGATGGTGGTATACAGAGAAGGAATTACCTTTTATAAAATAAATTAAAATATTCCAAGTGATTTGTGGATGTATTTGAGAATTAATGAATTGAAGCTCTTGAAAACTGCTAAGAGAAATTGAAAATGGAAACATTAGTTGTTCAAATTAAATCTAAACATGTTTGTAGAAAGTTTAGGGACTACCACTTCTCCATGTGATTGAATAACTGGTACCATATCTGTCTCTCTGCTGTAAAAAGCTAGGAAATTGGACAAAATATGAGACAGCTGTTTTCAGATATTAGAAAACAGACACATCACAGAAGCGTGAGTCTTGAGAAAAGGAAAAGAAATGAGGTAAGCCCTATAACCAACATGGCTTTCTGGCTGTAGGCACTTTGCAGACTGGAGCAAAAGAGGAGGAACTGTGGCAGGGAAGATTCATCTCACTGAATTTAATAGACAGAGATCTGAGTTAAAAGGGGCTAAAAGAGCTGAAATGTAGGGCGGGGGAGAGCGGAGAGAAAGGACTCCATAAATCTACATAAGCAACTATCCTGAGTCTTTCATTGGATATTAGGCTACATATGCATGAAATGCAACTCTGTGAGGCCAGGCAAAAACAACTACTGGGATTTGTGAGCTGGGAGTTGAGTTGCAGCCAGCCAGAATGGAGGCATTGCTGACCACCCTGAATATTTCCTCAAGCCTCCTGAAGAGGCATGCTTCAAAAGAATTAAATTAACCCTAAAGAAAAACTTACTCTATGTGAAGGACCTCTTTAAGGAGAACTACAAACCACT
>CAUYLG010077552.1:0-17824 GCA_963573385.1 Cacajao melanocephalus
TGAACTCAATGAAATAAAACGAGAGGGCAAGATTAGAGAAAAAAGGGTAAAAAGGAATGAACAAAGTCTCCAAGAAATATGGGACTATGTGAAAAGACCTAATCTACGTTTGATAGGTGTACCTGAATGTGACGAAGAGAATGAATCCAAGCTGGAAAATACTCCTCAGGATATTATCCAAGAAAACTTCCCCAACCTAGCAAGGCAGGCCAATATTCAAGTCCAGGAAATGCAGAGAACACCACAAAGAGATTTCTCAAGAAGAGCAACCCCAAGGCACATCATCATCAGATTCACCAGGGTTGAAATGAAGGAGAAAATGCTAAGGGCAGCCAGAGAGAAGGGTCGGGTTACCCACAAAGGGAAGCCCATCACTCACAGCAGATCTCTCAGCAGAAACCCTGCAAGCCAGAAGAGACTAGGGGCCAACATTCAACATCCTTAAAGAAAAGAACTTTCAACCAAGAATTTCATATCCAACCAAACTCAGCTTCATAAGTGTAGTAAAAATAAAATGCTTTACGAACAACCTTGCATGTTCTTCACATGTACCCCAAAACCTAAAATGCAATAAAAAAAAAAAGAGATCCAGACCATCCTGGCCAACATGGTGAAACCCCATCTCTACTAAAAGTACAAAAATTAGCTGGGTGTGGTTGCTCACGCCTGTAGTCCCAGCTACCTGGGAGGCTGAGGCAGGAGAATTGCTTGAACCCGGGAGGTGGAGGTTGCAGTGAGTCGAGATTGAGCCACTGTACTCCAGCCCGGCTCCTGGTGATGGAGGAAGACTCTGTCTCAAAAAAAAAGAGACTAAGAATAAGACTGCAAAGGAGAAGGAAGACTGCTAAGAAGAAGAAGATTTCTGCAAGGAGCCTGCCTTCAGACTGGAGCTGTAACATCACCATTTCCCTGGGTCTCTACCCTGCCCACCTACTCTGCAGATTTGAACTTGCCCATGAGCCAATTCCTGAAAATGTCTATCTATGGATAGGTATTTTAGAGATAAAGATAGATAGAGATGGAGCGATAGACATATGTATGTATCTATCTGTATCTATCAAGAGAGAGAAAAAGATCAGAAATCTCCCAGAGAGAGATCCCATTGATTCTGTTTCCCTGGAGAACTCTGAGTATTACAATTATAAAATAATATAAACATAGAAAGATGTTTAAGATAGATGGACATATTAAAGAAAGAGAAAAGTTCACAAAATGACATATATTACATGATATCACATTTATACAAATGTAGTTATTGATAGATGAATTTAAACAAACTAAATGCTAATGATGGGTGGGAGAATTATGGGGTTAGTTTAATTTTTTTCTTCCTTTTCAATTTTAAAATTTTATCCTTCAAAATTATATTAAAGATACAGTCTACCAAAAAAAAAAAAAAAGAAAGAAAGAAATACAGCATCCACAGAGCCTGGAAAGCACTGACATGCAAGATGTGTGAGATTCAATGAACAGAACCAAGAAGGGACGCTCAGCAGACACCCAAACCCCCAAAAAAGAAGAGGGCACAAGGTGGTGAAGCTCAGGTCTGGAGGGGCAGACAGGAAACCAGCTGAAGGCTCAGGAAGGTCAAAGAGCCAGATGAGAAGGAGAAATTCTCATGGGGCTTGGCATGAAGATAGCCAGTGACCTACATCAGCATAATACATTCAAAAAATAGATTTGGTATATTCTAAGGTTTTCTGTCAATAACTGAAAACAAGAAAAATGAGCTACAGTTAAAGCCACAGCTACTGAAGTTCAAGGACTCTCTCCTCTGTCCCCCATTTTAAACTTTTTGCAGTTTAATCAAGAAGCAGCAAAAGATCTTGAGACAGAAAAATCTCTCAGCATTACTTACAGCAAAGCAAAGAATGCAGCAAGGCTCTTTGGATTTAGTGTCTGTCTCTGACAGTGTTGGGGGATTTAAAGAAAGCCTTCATTTTTCAGAAATGAAACCAAGAAAAATAAAGGGAGAGAAACTCCTGGGGTCCTTGAATAGCCCTAGGAAATGTTATCTAAAACCACCCTGGTCTTTAGGGCTCTCTCTGTAAACAAGTTCATCTATTTCTGAAGCTTTTTTTTTTTTTTTATCATCCTCATAGGTATCAGAAAGATGAAGGCTTGCCAGGACTGAGACAAAATCCTTTACTCTTTCACACATTTGTGCGAGCATTTCCAAAAATAGAAAAAGGTCTTCCACTTACTTCAAGAGGTGGAGGGCTGGGGGAGACAAATGGAGTTGAGAGACGCTTAGAGAGAGACAGGCTATGGCACTCGACCTCAGAAGAGGCACTCTCAGCAGCCTCCTGGGCCACATCACAGCTCCTGGGGTCTTGGATTCCAGCATCAAATGACATTTCTTGGTATCATGTCTTCTATGTACATCCTGCTCAGAATCTCAGGATGGTATCCAATTATTTATATTCTAGCCTGGGAGTATCAGATTCAAAATCTTTACAGAAGCAATGACTTATGAATCCCAAAATAGTCAAATTAAATATTTCACTTCATCTGATTTCTAAGTGTATGGAGCAAGGGTTCAGATTGACAAAAACTCTGTTCACACTGGGATTCAGGAATTTATAAGCATCTCTGGTGCACTGGAGCACTGCCAGGAGCTATTCATCTGAGACCTCAGTAAAGCCCTAAGCAGGACATCCTGGAAAGACGAATTTGCTTCAGGATGATTCTGATTGCCCTTCTCTTGTCTCCTTTCCAGTACATCTTGCATGACTTACTTCTAAGTGCTAGGAGGAGGTGGGGAGTGCACCAATAGCAAAGAAACACTGAGGAGAGCTAAGCCTGGGTAGCACAATCATTGGTGATGGGGACAAAGAACCAGTGATTCAGCAAACCATCCTGATGACGCTGGGGCTTGGCGTTGCTGGCACCAGCAGCCCTATCCGGCATCATTAAATGTGATAGGCATGATTCCTTTGGGAGGTATTCGCAGCACAGGTGACACCACCACCACTTGCTGGGGTTTGTGTAGATGTTACATGACAGCCATTTCAGGTGGGGACCTAATAGGGAAAAATGGCAGACCCCAAGTGGGTTGCTGAAGAGAGTTTAATATATGTACTACTGGGAAATGTGAGAACAGAAGGTTGAAAAACACGACTTTCTAAACCCAGACCAGTGCAGCCCGGGCGCAGTAACAGTGGGGATCCATCACTCTTCCAGGCATCAAGAAGCAGAGGAGTAGGCCTGGCTGAGTCTAGATATTGCATTCTGAATTAGTTGTCTAATTTGGAGTAAGAAACAACTCTAAAGCTTAGCATATTAAAACAAAACAAAACCAAACAAAAAAAACCCATTTGTTATCTCACAACATTTCTGAGGGTCAGAAACTTGAGAGTGGTTTAATAGGGTCATGCTGGCACATGGTCTTTCAAGAAGATCCAGTGAAGACATTGGTTGGGGCCACTGTCATCTGAAGGCCTGGCTGGAGCTGCAGGATTGGCTTCCAAGATGGCACATTCCCATGGCTGCTGGCTGGAGGCCTGCGTTCTTTGTTGTCTGTTGGGCTGAGAGCTCATTTCTGTGCCATGTGGACCTCTCCGCAGGGATGCTTGAGTGTCTTCACAATATGGCAGCTGACATCCCCCAGCATGAATGATCCGAGAGAAAGACAGAACAGGGCAGAAAACACGATGTCCTTTATGACTTAGCATTAGAAGTGACACCTCTATGCATGCCTTAATTTATTTGTTAGAAATGAGTCATTGAGTTTACCCCACACCTAAGAAAAGCAAAAATGTATTCTATCCTTTGAAGGAAAGGACACTAAAGAATTCATAGATACACATTAAAATCGTCACACTCCAAAGTCTTCGTCAACTATATGGGTAGATTTGAAATGTGAAATTATTCACTGATAGTTTTTAAAATACCAAGACGAAATCTGCAATCAGGACAGGACCTGAATCTTTCCTTCTATTCGGGATTGTGAAAGCTTCCAGTTGAGTGTTGGTGGCCTTCTTATTATAACAACTGAATCTCAGGTAGCTTTTCCTAAATATCATTGAACTGTGTGCCTTACAAAAAGGTTCCAATTGATGTAGAGGGTGGTCAGCTCTTGCTTCTGAAGGAAAATAGGAATGAGAACATGATTTGTACCTGGTAAATAAAAATGGACAAGGGTGGAACTCACATTCAGATTCTCAGACTTCCAGTGCAAGTTATTACATCTTTTCCTCATAGAAGGAAGTCAGAGAATTGACTGTGAGTCCCACCCCATCTCTGCCTGTGAATTGAGCAGGTTTAACTCATGTCCTCATCCTTATTTTCCTTACTGGTCAAGTGAAAAGAATATATAGATTCGCCTTCAAAATCATAGAACATGAGAACAAGGTGACATATTACCATTATCACTATTATTGTTCCTAAAGTTGTCAAAGTTCAAGAAACTTCATGAAAGAAAAGTGGCAATTATCATTAACTTCATCACCCAAAAGCCACCAGAGTTTTCCAAAATTTATCCTATCTGAAAGAAAGAGAAGCTAATGAAGAAGTATCAGATACCATTTTAGGGCTTTAGGCTGGTGTTAAGGGCAATGCATTGTGGATACTAGAATCGTGGGGGGAAGGCTTGGGAAATATTTTCTTTTTATAACTCCCCCAAATACTCAGTGACATAAAATAATGACCAGTTCATTTACTAAGGATTGATAAGCAATACTGCACAATTTGTGAAAGGATAAAAACAATTACAAACAAATCTAAGGAACCAAAGCAGATTACAGGTGCCTGTGGAAGGTTTGCTTTGACACGGTTTCCGTCACAAATGAGTAGAGATGTCGTCCAAACCCAGTTCATTCCAATCAGCACTCCACCACTGGCATGACTTCAGGCTCTTTGGCACCTATGAGATATAAGCGGGTCTTTCAGCATTCACTCCTATAAACACTTTCATAAAAGCTTCATTTGTATCTAATAAAGTGCAATGTAATGCCCAGAATGA
This sequence comes from Cacajao melanocephalus, assembly GCA_963573385.1. Taxonomy (NCBI): domain Eukaryota; kingdom Metazoa; phylum Chordata; class Mammalia; order Primates; family Pitheciidae; genus Cacajao; species Cacajao melanocephalus. The sequence goes on from CAUYLG010077552.1 coordinate 4,964, forward strand.
GTCAGCCATGGCATTCAGCCAGGGATTGAATTCCTGCTTCAGATGAAGAGAAAGCACAGAACAAGTTACACTTAATTCCTGTCTCTGTGCGGAATCTCACATGCCTTTCCCGGAAGGAGAAGGTGATGAACCTGCAGCTGGGAAGTTTTTGGAATGCCAAGCAGGCCCAGCTCTGATGCCCACGCAGAGAAACACTCACGCCATCTGAGAATTGAGATTGTCTTTCCAATCTGCTAATTTAACAATATTGCAAAATTAGTTTCTGGAGAACATAATAAATTACCATTTGTTCTGTTTAAATGTGCACAAAAAGCACTGTTAGGATGTAAAAACTTTTTTTATGGATAAACAGGCATGTTAACAATATTTATTTGATCTCTAACAAGGAGGAATCACCTGAACTCTTTGACACCTGTAAATGCTAGTCTAGACTTGCTGTGTTTGTGATATGGCCTTGCACTTCTTTTAACACCAAAATCTAAGTTACCACTTGAACTTGAATTTGTCACTGGGTTTTAAGAGTTATGGCACTTGAAATTTATTCTTTTCATTGTTTTGACATATACTTTATTATTAACTATTGTCGCCATGCTGTGCAATAGATTCCAAAATTGTATTTTTCCTTCTAATGGAAACTTTGCACCCTTTCATCAATATCTCCTCATTCCTTATCCCAACCCCCAACCTCTGGTAGCCACCATTCTACTCTCTGTTGCTATGAGTTCGACAGTTTTAGATTCTGCCTGTAAGTAGGATCATGTAGACTGTGTCTTTCTGTGCCTGGCTTATTTCACTTAGCATAATGTCCTCCAGGTTCATCTACATTGTCACAAATGACTGAATTTCCTTCTTTTTAAGGCCAAATAACATTTCCAAAAAAGTGATGATACTAACAATCTTCCTCTTTTGGGGACAGTGTAATGTGTAAATAGTCCAGGGTTGCAGATTCTATCATTGTCTGCCACTCTCTGAGCAATCTGGGGCAAGTCATTCCTCTGTGCCATCCATCTATTCAGTCAGAAACATTGATGGAGCACACACCTGCTAGACAGGTTTCTCAGCATCAAAAATACAGCAGTGGAGAAGACCAACAATAATGAAGAAAGAGTGTGTGTGTGTGTGTGAGAGAGAGAGAGAGAGAACAGAGAGAGAGAAAGAGAATGAATGAATGAATGAGGGGATGAAAAGGACTATCCCTCTTGGGTGACTTTACATTTAAGCTAAGATCTGAGCAACATGAAGAAGCCTACCTTGCAAAGATCAAGGTCAATGGCATTCCTTGGTGAGGAAATAACTAATGCCAAGCCTGGAAACAAGCATGAACTTGTGGTGGTGTAGGCAGCTGAAGCTGCAACTTGGAGACAAGATCAGAAGGGCGGGCAAAGGTGAGACCAAGCAGGATAAGTGGATGCAGGCAAGTGCTTGGAGTGTATTCTAAGCAATGGGACATGGTTGTTGGAAAGCCAAAAGTAAGAAAGTAATGTGATTCATGCTTCTAAAAAATCTCCTTGTGACTCTGTGGGACTAAAACATACAGAGAAAGGGTTGAACCAGGATATGAGTTAGGAGACTACAGACTCTTCCAGCAGGTTGTTCTAGAAGCTTGAACTAAGGTAGTGAGAGTTCACAGAAGTCAAGGATTCAGGATGTCTATATATGTAGGGAAAGGAAGACTTGCTAGCACGAGAGAAGAAGAGAATTTTGAGAGGTTGCATAGGCTTTAGCAAAAAAAGAATCAATTTTGGATATTGTTTGCAGAAATGAAATGATAAATATTCTAGGTAGATTGATGGAACACACCTTGAGTTCTGTTTGGGCCATTACGTGTTCCCTGTAGACATCCATGAAGAGTTGGGTTTATGGGTTTAGGTGAGAGGGGCAGGTAGAAATTTTGGAGTCTTTTCATGCAGAGGATTTGAAGCCTCAGGCCCGAGTGTCGTCACTCAGAGAGAGTCTGCAGATAAAGAAGGAAAGGATGCCCAGAAAAGAACACTTCAGCACTTGAAGGATGAGTGGAGGAGAGTATAAGGAAAAAGTACTCAAGGAGGTAGGGGTCTATCAAGGGGAGAAAGTGTTTCAGGAAGAGGGTGGCAGTTGCTGAGTGGCTGCTCAGTTTTTGCTAAGGTTATGTGAAATAATAGAAAGTGGCTGTTGAATTTAGAAACGCAAAGATCTCCGTGTTCATGAAGAGTCTTTTTTTTTTTTTTTTTTTTTGAGATGGAGTCTCACTCTGTCACCCAGGATGGAGTGCAGCGGTGTGGTCTTGGCTCACCACAGCCTCCGCCTCCTAGGTTCAAGCAATTCTCCTGCCTCAGACTCCCGAGGAGCTGGGATTACAGGCATATGCCACTGGCCTGGCTAATTTTTTTGTATTTTATTTGTATTTTTTTAGTAGAGGCAGGGTTTCACCATGTTGGTCAGGCTGGTCTTGAACTCCTGACCTCAGGTAATCCGCCCGCCTCAGCTTCCCAAAGTGCTGGAATTACAGGTGCCACCACGCTCGGCCTCCGTGAAGAGTCTTGATGGAGTGATGGAGTGAGCCGGCAAGAGAATGAGAGGTGAGTATAATCAGATGGAACTCGTGAGAAGCTTTAATGTAGAGAGTAAAGAACCAACGCTGGCTGAGGAGCAATACGCGACCAGGAAAGAGGCTTCTCTGCATGGAAGACACTAGAACATGTTTATCTGCTGATGGGAATGGTCTAATAAAGAAAGGAGGCATTGTTTATTGTTTCAGAAGAAAGGGAACAACTACAGGAGGGAGGTCCTGAGGCTGTGAGAATAGATGTGGTCCAGGCTGTGTCAGAAGGGGCTGGCTTCCATGAGACTACCCCAGGAAGAGAGGAAGACAAAAAAGACTTGGTCCAGATGCCAGCAGATATATGGGTGATACCTTGAGGCTGTTAGAATGAGTCGCTTCCATTTTCTCAGTACAGTATGAGGCTGGGTTATTAGCTGACAGTGCCTTATGCTTAAAATGAGAGGGCTGAGATTTTTTTTTTAACATCATTTTATTTTCTAGAGCAGTTTTAGGTTCACTGAAAAATGAATAGAAAAGTACAGAGTTCCTATATACACCCCTTACTCCCACTTCTGCACAGCCTCTCGCCCTATCAACATCCCCCACCAGAGCGGTACATTTGTTACAGTCCAGGAACCTACACTAACACACCATTATCACCCAAAGTCCATCGTTTACATAAGATTCACTCTTGGTGCTGTACACTGAATAGATTTGTATTCGGTAGAGATGTATCCAACATTGTACTCTACAGAATAGTTTTCACTGCCCTAAAAATGATCTCTGCTCCACTGATTCATTCCTCCCAACCTCAACCACTGGCAAGCACTGATCTTTTCATTATCCACATAGTTTTACCTTTTTCAGAATGTCATGTAGTTGGAATAGTTTGGTATGTAGCCCTTTCAGATTGGCTTCTTTCACTTAACTGTATGCATTTAAGGTTCCTTCATGTCTTTTCACAGCTCAATAGCTCATTTCTAAGTGCTCTATGTTATTTCATTGTCTGAATGTTTCACAGTTTATTTATCCATTCACTTGCTGAAGGACATCTTGGTTCCTTCAAAGTTTTGGCCATTATGAATAAAGCTGCTGTAAACACCTGTGTGAAGGTTTTAGTATGGACATACTTTTCAAGTAATTTAAGCAAATACCTAGGATCATGATTGCTGAATCATATGTTAAGAGTATATTTAGCTTTGTAAGAAATCACCAAGCCATCTTCCAAAGTAGTTGTACCATTCTGCATTCTCAGCAGCAGTGACTGAGAATTTCCGTTACTCTACATCCCTGCTATATTTGTTGGTGTCAGTGTTCTGGATTTTTATTCTAATGAGTAGTGATGTCTCATTATTGTTTAATTTACAATTCTCTAATGCGCAGTATCTTTTCATACCCTTGTTTGTCGTCTGTATATCTTTGGCAAAGTGTCTGTTTCAGTCTTTGGTTCATTTTTAAATTGAGTTGTTTCCTTACTGTTGAGTTTAAGGGTTCTTTGTATATTTTGGCTAACAATCCTTTATCAGATGTGTCCCTTGCAAATACTCTCTCTCAATCTGCAGCTTGTCTTCTCATTTTCTTAACTATGTCTTTTACCAAGCAGAAATTTTTAATTTTAATACAATCTAGTTTATTTTTTAATGGGTTTTGCCTTTGGTGTTATATTGCTGTACCGAAGTCACTGATTTTCTCCTGTTATTTTCTGGAAGTTTTATAGTTTTGCATTCTGCATTTAAGTCTATGATCTATTGAGTTAATTTTTGTGAAGGATGTAAGGTCTGATCTAGATTCATTTTTTTACACAAAAATGTCCAGTTGTTTCAGCACCATTTATTGAAAAGACAACATTTCTCCATTGCATCACCTTTGCTCCTTTATCAGAGTAATTGACTACTTTAATGTAGGTCTATTCCTGAGGTCTCTGTTCTATTCCTTTGAACTATTTGTTTATTCTTTCATCAATACTTCACCATCTTGATTACTCTAGCTTTCAGTAAGTCTTGAAGTTGGTTAGTGTAAGTATTCTGACTTTCTTCTTCTCTTTCAATTTTGAGTTGGCTCTTCTGGGTCTTTTGCCTCTCCATATAAATTTAGACTCAATTAGTTCATGTAACAAAAATAACTTGCTGGAATTTTGATTGAGATTGCATTGAATGCACCAGTCCAGTGGGAAAGAACTGACATTTTGAAAATATTGAGTTGTCCTATCTATAAACATTGAATATCTTTTTATTAACCTAGTCTTTTGATTTCTTTAAATCAAAGTTTTATAATTTTTCTCATATAAACCTTCTACATATTTGGCTAGATCTGTACCTAAATATTTCAATTTTGGGCTGATAATGTAAATGGTGATGTGTTTTCATTCTAAATTCCACTCATTCATTGGTTGCTGGCATATAGGAAAGTGATTGACTTTTGTATACTAACCTTGTATCCTGCAAGCTTGCTACAAAATTATAAAGTTTCAGTTATTCTGTTGATTCTTTCAGATTTTCTACATAGGCAATCATATATATCATCTGCAAAGACAATTTTGTTTCTTCCATCCTAATCTATACCTTTTATTACCAAACTGCTATTTTTTTAAGGTTCATTACAACACCAACATGTTATTAATATATCCTAATAAAGGATTCTTTGTTATTTACAAATACATCAAAAAAGTGTGTAAAATATTGAAATTTTATATAAGTCAAAAGTAATAGGTAAGGACAAATATTATATGATTCCATACATAAGAGATATTGAGCGTAGTCAAATTCATAGAGACAGAAAGTAGAATGGTGGATGCCAGGGACTGGAGGAAGAGAGAGTGAGGAGTTGTTTAATGGGTATAGAGCACTCTGTACTCTGTTTTGGAAGATGAAAAAGTTCCAGAGATGGGTCATGGTGATGGTCACACAGCATTGTGAATGTATCTAATGCCACCGAACCATAGTTAAGTGGTTAATTTTATATCATTTCTATTTTACAATAATTTAAAAAATGATTGGTAACTCATTTTGTTGCTGACAGGATTTAAAGCCCTTGCCCCACCCTCCAGATAAAACAAGATTGCAGGATTGTGCTGTTGTTTTGTATTTGTTTTTTTCCCTACAGAATTCACCAGTTCTCAACATGTTCATTCACTCAAAAATCCCAATGGTTTCTAATAAAGATTCAGCTGCTCAAAGAGATAGGTTTAAGAATACAAAAAAGCAGCAACACAAATTAATGATTAACCCAGATCCCAACCACACAGAGCTGCTCCAAATGATCTGTTCCTTTTTCCTGTCTTTATTCCTCTTGGGTAGCTGCTCCTGTGAAGTTGCCCCACACATGTCATGTCTTCATGCTTTCAGAGGTACCCATAATGTGTGTATAAATAATCATGCATCTTATTAACAGAAGGTGTATAGGCTTTTTTGTGTATTTCCCCTTTTCTCTGTGTCTTTTTCTTTTTTCAAATCCTTAACCTAGTTCCCAGAGGACTGGCTGTTTGTTGTCTAGATACCCTGCTCTATCACAGTTTTCCCAGAGTGGTGCCATCTTCCTCCTCCATCATGAGGCTGCCTTCACCACTCGCTTCTCATCCATCATCTCTCTCATTAATTCCGCTCTGTCTTTGCCTTCTTAGGGAATCCACAAGCACAAGTCTCTCACTGCCACTCTGAGGCACAAAATTTGACAAACCATATTTTCATGTGAAACCCAACACCCTGGAACCATGAATTTCTGCCCCTGTATCATGCATTACACACATATACTCGTATCATTAGTTGTATTCTTGAAACTCCAACACTTGACAGGCAATCTTGAATAAGAAACTCGATGTCTCAGATTTGGTTTCCCACCTTCTCTAGGTAAGGATTAAGTACAAGTTGTTTCTTTGAGGAGTGATCCTAAGGAAACTCAGTGGAGTAGGGAGTGGGGGAGAGACAGAAAGGGTAGAAAGTTAAAATGGGATGTATCATTGAGCAGGTTACCACTGGGAGCAATCGGGACTCAATTCATGGGGAAATTCTGGAAATAGCTGCCAACTATACCCCAGAGAGATCCTCTATCCAGCAGCTAGGAAAGTAAGACATTTATCTACCAGCTCCCAGTTGCCATTGGTTGAGGGCTGCTTCCTGGGCATTGCGTTTCCAGCACCTCTGGCCTGCCCTGAAGTCAGATCCACCATCATCCTGTAGCCAGACCCGTAATGCCCTCAGGCAGAGATATTCTCCTTAGGCAGCTATTGATTAGCCTGTAGAACACAGAATGGAGGGGATTTAGCCCAACTGCTGGCAATGTCTACTACACTTACCCTTTCTGAGCTCACACATCTTCGTTGGCAGAATGTATGTGAGTGTTTAGGGGTTTCTCACTTCACTGGGTTTGTTGCATGAATTAAATTGAATAATGTATGTAAACATGTAAACACAGTATCTCCATCAGGATCCCAGAGCCAGACAACAAAAATCCACTCTAGTTAACGTAAACAGATGGGAGTTCGATAAAGGGTAAGGCAGACCTTAAGGAAGCCCAGGAAGGGGCAGAGAAACAGAAATAAATGTTATGTGACTGGAGGGACTTCCCAGGCTCCCACTCTTTGCTCACGTATCTGTTTCTCTGCCGAAGGCTGCAACTCTTAACAGAAAGTCCCTCTTCCTAGTATTGGTTTCTCTCTCAGAGATCGGGAGTCCCCTTGTTCTGCTAGGCACAGTAGCAGCTCCACACTGCTGCTGGTCCCTAGGGTACTGCAGCTCAGTGACTTCCCCAAACCACAATCATCTTAATATCTTTTCATTAGACCCTCCTCCATGACTTCCCCACACCCCACCCACAGCTCTCTATACCTCATTACACTCCTCTCCAAGACTTCCCTGCACCCCACCCACAGCTCTCTATACCCCTTCATTACACTCTTCTCCATGACTTCCCCATACCCCACCCACAGCTCTCTATACCCCTTCATTAAACCTTCCTTCATGACTTGCTTCCTTGCAGCACCTGTTTCCAGGCCAGAAATTGTGGCTAATGCCATAATGCCAGGTCCCGCTCTTTAATTCTGGCCCACTCTGGCTGTGTTTCTCACAAATAAAAGATGGAATGGGTCTCAGGGCAAGTTAAATTGTGGCATATGGCAGATGGGGGTGGGAGTATAACCTGAGACCCTTTTCCAGTTGGAAGGATGCTGATAAGCAAGAAAGTTCCCGCTTGCCTCAGGGTTAATATGAGGGGCCTTCCCAGGCAGGGACAACCCTGAGAGGAGCAGAAGACTGAGCCACACGAAATGCCCATGGACTGCACACTCTGACCTTTAATTTCCTGTGACTAAGGTTGCTGTGGCTTCTGGTACCAGGAGATTATAGGGAACTTCAGAGTGCCTCTGGCACCTCCCCTTCACCCTCCCTGTTGCATTACAAATAATACACCTGAAAAGGCAGGCCACATGCATCTTCTTTTCTGTAAAAATTGATGTGATGAGAATCACATGTCCTGTAAGCACAGCATGAACCATGAGCACATTAAAGAACAAAGGCGCAGCTACAACTTTGTGGCCAGGCAGGAGAATTCTGGTGCACATCAATGCTGCTAAAAACCAACTGCATGACTGTGGGGCCACCTGCTATGCTGGTGGCTGCCCTGTGAGGGAACTAATATCTGCCTCACCACCACCAGGCAACCCTTGGCCATGGAGACAGGAGCCGGTGGATGAATCGTCTCCTGCACGTCTCCAGTGGGAGGTTCTCTCCAGTTCTTAGTGGGTCCCTGGGGGTCTGAACCCAGCTTCCTACAGTGTGTGAGCTCATCAGGCTTCCTTACAGGCTTCCTTATATGAGCTCCTGGCCTCTTCTCCTCTTTCCAGTCCTCTGTCTCTCCCAAGCCCTAGCATCAATTTCCAGAGCAGTCCCAGGGTCTGCTTCAAGGGGACTGGGGCTAAGATGGTGCCCATTAAAAGCGTACTGAATTGAACAGGGAGATTCAGGAGTCTGGAGGTGAGTGAGTGCCTGCTCCCTGCTGTGAGGATGCGCACAATGTGGACAGATGGGGTCTGGAGACAGCCGTCAGCTTCCTCATCTGCTGAGCACAAACCCGGAGCACACTGGGAGATCGCCACCCACGAAGCCTCCCTCGTCTTTGCATTCCATCCTTTTGCTTCTCCCCGGGGTGTGGCTGGCAGGGAGTAAGTCTGTGGGAGCGTCGCCTCACCCTCGGTCTGGAAATGCGCCACCGCCCCACAGCCATGTTCACTCTCACAGCAACTTCATGGCAGGAGAATCAGGAACTTGCTGCCGTGGCCAGGGCTTGAAGCTGTGCTGTGGATACAGGAACAGTTTCTGCCATAAACGTGAACAGCCTGGCTTCAGCATCTCAGACTTCAACTGAGTTGAGAGAAAAGATCAAGCCACAACGTGACCTTTACAACCACAGACCAGCTGAATCCTGCCCCGCTCCCCCCGGAACTGGGAGGTCAGAAGTAGGATTCTGGTACAAGTGCTGATGTTGCCGTGGGAATGATTTGGGGAATGAATTTCTCTCCAGGAATAAAAGATGGACAAGGGGCAGGAAACAAAGGCCTGCTTACCCAGAAGGTGGAGAGCAGAACGGTGACTCGTCAAATGGACCGAGACATAGCCAGGGTTTACGCCAGTGGCTGCAGTCTTGGCCTTGTATTGATTCAGATCTAAAATGTTCCGGGTTTTCACATTTGCCCAACTAGACGGCCTCTCCAAAGACTTTTTAAGCTGGCTTTGAGCTGGTTGGCCAGCACACCTGAGGCCTTCTTAGATAATCAGCGTGCCCCTCTCCCCAGAAGTGCCGCCCCGAGCCTATTAGATGCCTTGTTCCTTGAGCCATATACTCTCAGCCCCCTGATGCCAGAGTGCACAATTATGTTTGGGCTTAGACTCACTTCATGCTGACAGTGTCTCAGTGCTCAAGGTGCTGTGCACAGGTGAGCTCAAAACTGTGACTAACTTATCCTAAGGTAACTCTCAATGGCTTGGGGTCAGGAGTTAGTAGGTAAATGCTCCTGCCTCCCATGAGATTCTGCCGACTTTCTGCATTCCTCTTGGGAGATCCCAGTGAAATCAAGCGCCTGTGGCTCACAGTGGTGACCTTGAAAAGACATTCCCCCTCCACCCCTGCTTCCTGGAATCACGCTCTGCATAAACCCTTGCACACAGCTCCATGCTCTCGTCAGCTTCTGGGGAGCTTCAATCTAGGGCACTGAGTTAATGCTATTGAATGCCCTCATCAGTGGTTCTTAGTGAAAGCAGAACTCTCCAGGGAGTGTTTTGGAAATTTTTAGACGTGTTTTTGCTTGTAACAGTGATTGGGATGATCCTGGCTTTAGTGAGTGAATCACATGGACTGTCACATGCACTTCAATGCACAAGGCGCTCCCACATCAACAAACATGCCCTCCTGCTCCACACATCTTTGAGATGCACCACTGCATATTTTTGTAGACAAAAAAGTAATACATAATTATTTCACCTAAGAATCTAAATCTGATTCACTAAAAAATACCAAAGTGTTTGTCATGTTTTTGATTTACATTGAATTTTCTAGGACATCCGGTTTTGTGTGCTGAGAGGAGAAGATATTGTGTCCTTTCAGAGCATGAATAACAGGTTTTCAGTATTTGGAAAAAGCACACCATACTATGTATGTGTTCTTTGTGGTAATATCAGTCTAGAAGGTTGACTTCTAACTCTCAGGAAACCCAGACTCAGGATTTAGTCAGTGCCCAGTGACATCTGCCTTCTGTTTATGTGTATAACATACACACACACACACACACACGCACACGCACACACAGGTATCACATAGATATAATTTTAATATGGTTTTGACGCTCTTTATGAGTTTCTATATGTATATGATTTTGTAAGTGACTTCAAATATTTTGCAGAAGTGAGGTTGATAAAACCGAATGAATGAATGAATGAATGAGTGAACGGGAAGTTACACACCAACCAAGAAATCACATAAAATCTTCAAAATCTGTACAATTTTCTTATTCAGTTAGTGGCATGGGCTTTCTTAAATAGTTTGTCTATTTAATTCTTTTTTGTTTTGCCAAAATGGCCATATATAATTAAAATTTATTTTTAGCTACATAAATAATACAAACATGAGCTGGGCACAGTCGCTCACACCTGTAATCCCAGCAATTTGGGAGGCCAAGGCAGAGGGATCACCTGAGGTCAAGAGTTCATGACAACCCTGGCCAATATGGTAAAACCTCGTCTCTACTAAAAATACAAAAATTAGCAGGGTGTGGTGACAGGTGCCTGTAATCCCAGCTACTCAGGAGGCTGAGGCAGGAGAATCACTTGAACCCAAGAGGTGGAGGTTGCACTGAGCCGAGATCATCATGCCAATGCACTTCTGCCTGGGGAACAAGAGTGAAATTCCATCTCAAATAATAATAATGACATTATTATTATTACAAAGATGCATTCTCCCTGTAAATATTTAACCATTTGTGACAACTAAATTTCCCACTAAAAACAAACCTAATCTCAACCTTCCTTCTCCAACCTAAACAAGCTTTCCCTTCCAGACCTTCTTTATGTGCCCACCTATACCTATACCTGCACCTGTATCTATTTCTACATAAAAATTGTTTCCAAACAATATATACAGCATTAAAAATAAACATTTTTGCAAGATGCTTATATACATTGCTATGTTTGAATGTTTGCCTTCTCCAAAACTCATGTTGAAATTAAATTGCCATTGTCATAGTATTAGAGATGTGACCTTTAAGAGATGAGTAGGCCATGAGTGCACTGGCCTCATCGATGGGATTAATGCTATTTATTAAAGGGCAAGTTTTGACTCCTTTTGCCATTTGCCAAGGGAAGACAAAGAGTTCCTCCCCACCAGAGAACCCAGCGTTCAAGGTGCCATCTTGGAATCCAAATGGCAAAACCAACCAGCACCTTTATCTTGGACTGCCCAGCCTCCAGAACTGTGAGTCAATAAATTTATGAGTATAAATTACCTGGTTGGTGGTATTCTGTTATAGCAGCACAGAGTGAGACATACATGTAGAATGCACACACACACACACACACACACACACAGAATATATTCTTACTGAAGGGTATATTATGCTGTGCATCTCAGTCTTCCTCTGTCACTATATCTAAATCCTGTCCACTCATTTTAAGTGCTTCTTAGTAGGGTATAGTATAACTAGCCCACAATTGATTCAGCTCTTCTATTGCTGAGCATTGAGTGTTCCTAGTTTCAATGTAACTGCTGCAGGGAACACCCTAGAACACACCCCAACCCTAACAGGATGCTTGGTTTGGTGATCTCCCTCACATGGTCACAGGCTCCTTGCTTTGGGGACCTGCATGTTGTGAGTCCACAGTTCTAAGCACAGCACCTGGGCTATGGGAGTATTCAATAAGGATTCTGGGGTAAAACAACGATGAGCAATAAAATAAAGGAATGGTCATTACACTAATTCAGGTAAGCAATAAAGGGTTTGAATGCGTTTTCTTATTTACCTCGTCCCTGGAATAGGAAAAAGAGTAAGATGAAAGACACAAAAAAGACAGTAAACCTATGAATATCGCTCTAACAAAACATCATAGAGAAAAAATTACCAAATAGCCCCGCCAGGTTGACAGCCAGATGAATTCAGTGACGGCATAGATGTTTTAAAAATCAAATTAAAAAAAAATAGTGATTCATCCATTTTATCCAGTATTGTTTACCCACTTAACCTTTGTTGATGTGAAGCCTCAGGCAGGTATCACTGCCTCCTGGTGCTTTTGAGAGGCCGGTACTGGCTCCAGATCCACAGGGACTGACCTGCACTCCTCCCCGGATCCCTCTGGAGGGGCCGCCAGGTTGACTGAATGGAGGTGTGAGCTCTGAGAACTGGACCTGACCTCTGCCACAGGGAAGTCAGGCAGGTGAGACGAGCTTCCCTAAAATGAAATCGTCCATAAGGACGGGATCTGTGTCTTTCTCTAGCCGCTGCCCAACCTACATACTGAGCTCTGAATGGAGTCTCCTATTCACTGAGCACCTTCTTCATTATTAATATGATTATTATTTTTTGAAACGGGGTCTCTCTCTGTCACCCAGGCTGCAGTGCAGTGGCATGATCTTGGCTTACTGCAACCCCTGCCTCCCAGGTTCAAGCGATCCTCCTGCCTCAGCCTCCCAAGTAGCTGGGATTACAGGTGTGCACCACCACACCCAGCTAATTTTTGTATTTTTAGTAGAGACAGGGTTTCACCATGTTGGCCTGGATGGTCTCGATCTCCTGACCTTGTGATCCACCTGCCTCAGCCTCCCAAAGTGCTGGGATTACAGGCTTGAGCCACCGCACCCGTGAG